>JAPDDO010000118.1:0-107727 GCA_027422415.1 Schizothorax lantsangensis | reverse complement strand
TCTATTTTTATATTTTCCTTGAAGGATTTTTTTTCTTATCAGGCTCTTTGAACGCAAATCGTCTTAATAACATCATCTGACTTTACTCCAATTCACTAATTCACAATTTTCATTTATTCCCTACTTCAGTGTCATTGTCATTTTGCACACTTTAGACTTGTTTTCATTTTCATTTGCACACTTTCACAACACTTTTTGTGTCTTTTTAACATATCTTATCTTATTTTTTATTTATTTTTTTTTTGTGATTGCTTCATGTCAACCATGTTCAACCTGTTTGCACATTCCTCTCTGTACAGTCATGCTTATCTTAATATTTAATTCTACAGCTTACTGTCATGCACATTCTTTTATATTTTATTCTTTATATCTTATTTTTTATTCATTTTATCTTATGTTTACTTCCCTTGTGTTGTTTTTTCAATATTTGCACTGTCCATGGAGCGGACCCGACTCTCATTTCACTGCTGGTTATACAATCTCTGTATAGTCGTGTATGTGACAAATAAAACTTGAAACTTGATAGATATATTTTTTCCAATTTTATATAGACTATTTACATTAATTTTATATTAGCACATATTTTTATAATCCTACTGCCCAAAATACCTGGGATTTTCCCAAAATAACCACTATATGGAGTCAAGATATATACAGTCAGGTCCATAAATATTGGACATCGACACAAATCTAACATTTTTGGCTCTATACACCACCACAATGGATTTCAAATGAAACGAACAAGATGTGCTTTAACTGCAGACTGTCAGCTTTAATTTGAGGGTATTTACATCCAAATCAGGTGAACGGTGTAGGAATTACAACAGTTTGCATATGTGCCTCCCACTTGTTAAGGGACCAAAAGTAATGGGACAAGGGCTTCTCAGCTGTTCCATGGCCAGGTGTGTGTTATTCCCTCATTATCCCAATTACAATGAGCAGATAAAAGGTCCAGAGTTCATTTCAAGTGTGCTATTTGCATTTGGAATCTGTTGCTGTCAACTGTCAAGATGAGATCCAAAGAGCTGTCACTATCAGTGAAGCAAGCCATCATTAGGCTGAAAAAACAAAACAAACCCATCAGAGAGATAGCAAAAACATTAGGCGTGGCCAAAACAACTGTTTGGAACATTCTTAAAAAGAAGGAACGCACCGGTGAGCTCAGCAACACCAAAAGACCCGGAAGACCACGGAAAACAACTGTGGTGGATGACCGAAGAATTTCTTTCCCTGGTGAAGAAAACACCCTTCACCAGATCAAGAACACTCTCCAGGAGGTAGGTGTACGTGTGTCAAAGTCAACAATCAAGAGAAGACTTCACAGAGTGAATACAGAGGGTTCACCACAAGATGTAAACCATTGGTGAGCCTCAAAAACAGGAAGGCCAGATTAGAGTTTGCCAAACGACATCTAAAAAAGCCTTCACAGTTCTGGAACAACATCCTATGGACAGATGAGACCAAGAGCAACTTGTACCAGAGTGATGGGAAGAGAAGAGTATGGAGAAGGAAAGGAACTGCTCATGATCCTAAGCATACCACCTCATCAGTGAAGCATGGTGGTGGTAGTGTCATGGCGTGGGCATGTATGGCTGCCAGTGGAACTGGTTCTCTTGTATTTATTGATGATGTGACTGCTGACAAAAGCAGCAGGATGAATTCTGAAGTGTTTCGGGCAATATTATCTGCTCATATTCAGCCAAATGCTTCAGAACTCATTGGACGGCGCTTCACAGTGCAGATGGACAATGACCCAAAGCATACTGCAAAAGCAACCAAAGAGTTTTTGAAGGGAAAGAAGTGGACTGTTATGCAATGGCCAAGTCAATCACCTGACCTGAATCCGATTGAGCATGCATTTCACTTGTTGAAGACAAGACTGAACTGAAGGAAAATGCCCCAAGAACAAGCAGGAACTGAAGACGGTTGCAGTAGAGGCCTGGCAGAGCATCACCAGGGATGAAACCCAGCGTCTGGTGATGTCTATGCGTTCCAGACTTCAGGCTGTAATTGACTGCAAAGGATTTGCAACCAAGTATTAAAAAGTGAAAGTTTGATTTATGATTATTATTCTGTCCCATTACTTTTGGTCCCTTAACAAGTGGGAGGCACATATGCAAACTGTTGTAATTCCCACACCGTTCACCTGATTTGGATGTAAATACCCTCAAATTAAAGCTGACAGTTACTCACATCCCTCCATTTCACTTTGACCCTCCACAGTTGACCATAGAGCCAAAAATGTTCAGAATTCCCCCAATCCCCTATTTATGGACCTGTCTGTCTATTTTGTAATGTTCCACGTGCTTACCCCATATACAGAGAAAACAGATTTGACCCATCTGTTATTTTCCCCCATAAGAAAAAAGTAAAAACTTCTCATGTTTATATATACATGAAATGGCCTGAAGTAAGGAAAAATATTTTAAAATAATTATATTTTCATAATGATTTTTTTCTTCTCAAACCTTGTCTGTGGTGTAAAAACACCCCTGGCCAAATGCCCCCAGAGGGCATCACTTCCCACTTTGATAAGTACTGTAGTTACCATGTTCTGAACATCACATCCTTTCTTTTTACTATTTCTTTGGAATCTATCTAGTTGGTTGAATAAAAATATTTGGACTTTATATCTAAAAATTTCCTCAACTTAGCACCAGCAAGCTTGTTAGCTAGACAGTTAGCATCAGGTAACAATATTTACTTATGTTCAGTATGGTTATGAATAAACATTCACATCTGTCTACTGGGCTAGATGATCTAAACAATATAAAAAATTATACTGTTGATAAACAATATAAAAACAGACATCACATAGGGCTAAATGCGTAGCATTTTAATAAAACTGCTAACGTTACAGCAGCAGGGAATATGAACGTGCATGAGTTATTTTATTTAATTTGTGTTATTTTAATGTTTCGTTTTTTTACCTAAAACATAGAGACACTGACATTGATCTGTCTGCATTCAAGCATTTCAGAGGGCTTAAATAGATCACCCTTTACAGCAGATTTAGTTCACAAACAACTGACAGTTTTGACCTAAATATGATTTTCAGTTACAATAATTAATCCTAAAATTCGACATTAGTAACTTACTTTTCACAGCATTAGTTGCGCACGCGCACCCGGTTCTTTACTTGTGAGTTCAGTTCACTGAAGACTCGCTCTAAACGGTTCATTTGAATCAGTGAGTTGTCGACTCGAGAACAGCTGCAATCGGATCATTCCAATTCGCGAATGAATCGTTTGTTGCGATTTGCGAACTGATTTAACAGGTTCATTGAAAATAATCAGTTTGTTCATGAATCAGACACCGCTTCTGCGTCTCGGAGCACGTGATGTATTATAAGGAGTAACGATATGTTTTTATGAAATGTAGTGAAGTAAAAAGTACGATCTTATGCTTTGGATTGTAGTGAAGTAAAAGTAACTCAAAATAAAACTACTCCAGTAAAGTACAGATACTTGAAAAATGTACTTAAGTACAGTAACGAATTATTTTTACTTCGTTACTGACCACCACTGCCAGCTGGTGGAATGACCTCCCGATCTCAATTCGAACAGCTGAGTCTTTAGCCATTTTCAAAAAACATCTAAAGACACATCTTTTTCGCCAGCACCTGACCAACTAATCCTAACACTTACCTAGTCTATTTATAAAAAAAAAAAATATATATATATATATATATATATATATATATACTAGCTACGTGTACTGGATAAAAGCGTCTGCTAAATGATTAAATGTAAATGTAAAATGCATGTGCAGATAAAGTCGAGTGATAAAGTTGAATATCTCTTGTGTTGAACTTAATTTATGGAGCAAACTATTTGCTGAAATAACCATAACATTAACAGCAACGCTGAAGTATAAGCACCCGGTTCTGTCAGTCAGATGCGCGAGAAAGTTGCATGTGTTACTATAACAAATACTGCGTGTTTTCTTTCAGAATCATCATTGGCTGGTAGAAATAAATAAAAAAATAGGTTACATAAGTTTTAGCTTAAAAATGAAGATAAGGTAAAAGTGCAAATAATTACCTTTTAGATGCATTAATTTTGCCAATGAAAATAAAGCCCTTGGAGAACTGTTGAGATCAACACTCAGCGGTGTTTCTTTACTGAATGAATCCACGTATTTAAACTAATCGAGTGAGTCAATGATTCAGAGAGACATTTAAAAAGCTAGTCACTTCATTTCTGAATGAATCAGCCGTTTGAATGAATCGACTGAATGACTTACTTAAAGGGATAGTTCACTTTGAAATTAAAATTTGGTATCTATCAGCTTATCCCAAGGGCATCCAAGATGTAGGTGTCTTTTTTTCTTCAGTAGATCCAATTTTGATGTTTTTAGGTCAAACCGTTCTAGTCTGTCAGTCATATAATGGCAGGTATAGGTCACTGTCTCTATAAGAGGGAAAAAGAACATGCACAGAGAAATCCAAATTAAACAATTCCCCATCGTAACTACACATTGATGGCCTAAGACACGAAACGAGCGGTTTGTGTGAGAAAACGAACAGTATTTATATAGTTTTTTACCTCTTGTACACAACCATGTCCAAGTGATCTGCCAGATCGCATTAGAAATAATGAGTTAGACGGGACAGACTGAACATCGTGTTGGTTTCATACGGATTACTTCATCACAGAATGTTTGTTTTCGATAATACTTACTTCATTTCAAAGTAGACACTTCCAGCTTTCTATAGAAATAACTCCCATGTCCGTGTGTTGAGTTTTCGCTGAGTTACAGTTCATTTTAGTGACGTTTTTTGAAGAGCAGCTCGCGGAGATGGAGAAGACAAAGAGCGCATCCTGTTTGTTTTCTTTTTTTTTTCAAAAACCACAAAGTTTTGTTTTTATTGTGAGTGTACACAAAAAGAATAGACACTTCAAAGTTTCAATTGATGTATAACACTTATCTGTACGACCAAAATCGACAAAGTATTTTTAATGTCTTTTGCACTGGTCTTAAAAAAAACGAGTTGGTATCGCCGGCGATACAGCCGTCCCCTTAGGGTTAAATGAGCCTTGGCCCAGAGAAAATGCCTGCGCTTCTGGATCATGTTTAGATATGGCTTCTTTTTTGACCTATAGAGATTTAGCCAGCAACGGCGAATGGCACGGTGGATTGTGTTCACCGACAATGTTTTCTGGAAGTATTCCTGAGCCCATGTTGTGATTTCCATTACAGTAGCATTCCTGTATGTGATGCAGTGCCGTCTAAGGGCCCGAAGATCACGGGCATCCAGTATGGTTTTCCGGCCTTGACCCTTACGCACAGAGATTGTTCCAGATTCTCTGAATCTTTGGATGACTCTTTGCAATTTTTCTCTGAGAAACTCCTTTCTGATATTGCTCCACTATTTTTCGCCGCAACATTGGAGGAATTGGTGATCCTCTTCCCATCTTGACTTCTGAGAGACACTGCCACTCTGAGAGGCTCTTTTTATACCCAATCATGTTGCCAATTGACCTAATAAGTTGCAAATTGGTCCTCCAGCTGTTCCTTATATGTACATTTAACTTTTCCGGCCTCTTATTGCTACCTGTCCCAACTTTTTTGGAATGTGTAGCTCTCATGAAATCCAAAATGAGCCAATATTTGGCATGACATTTCAAAATGTCTCACTTTCAACATTTGATATGTTATCTATATTCTATTGTGAATAAAATATAAGTTTATGAGATTTGTAAATTATTGCATTCCTTTTTTATTCACAATTTGTACAGTGTCCCAACTTTTTTGGAATCGGGTTTGTATATATATATACAGTGAGGAAAATAAGTATTTGAACACCCTGCTATTTTGCAAGTTCTCCCACTTAGAAATCATGGAGGGGTCTGAAATTGTCATCGTAGGTGCATGTCCACTGTGAGAGACATAATCTAAAAAAAAAAATCCAGAAATCACAATGTATGATTTTTTAACTATTTATTTGTATGATACAGCTGCAAATAAGTATTTGAACACCTGAGAAAATCAATGTTAATATTTGGTACAGTAGCCTTTGTTTGCAATTACAGAGGTCAAACGTTTCCTGTAGTTTTTCACCAGGTTTGCACACACTGCAGGAGGGATTTTGGCCCACTCCTCCACACAGATCTTCTCTAGATCAGTCAGGTTTCTGGCCTGTCGCTGAGAAACACGGAGTTTGAGCTCCCTCCAAAGATTCTCTATTGGGTTTAGGTCTGGAGACTGGCTAGGCCACGCCAGAACCTT
Organism: Schizothorax lantsangensis; assembly: GCA_027422415.1. NCBI lineage: Eukaryota > Metazoa > Chordata > Actinopteri > Cypriniformes > Cyprinidae > Schizothorax > Schizothorax lantsangensis. The sequence continues at coordinate 101,496 of JAPDDO010000118.1, read as the reverse complement.
GATATGCTTCTTACAGAGCCACTCCTTGGTTATCCTGGCTGTGTGCTTTGGGTCATTGTCATGTTGGAAGACCCAGCCTCGACCCATCTTCAATGCTCTAACTGAGGGAAGGAGGTTGTTCCCCAAAATCTCGCAATACATGGCCCCGGTCATCCTCTCCTTAATACAGTGCAGTCGCCCTGTCCCATGTGCAGTAAAACACCCCCAAAGCATGATGCTACCACCCCCATGCTTCACAGTAGGGATGGTGTTCTTGGGATGGTACTCATCATTCTTCTTCCTCCAAACACGTTTAGTGGAATTATGACCAAAAAGTTCTATTTTGGTCTCATCTGACCACATGACTTTCTCCCATGACTCCTCTGGATCATCCAAATGGTCATTGGCAAACTTAAGTCGGGCCTGGACATGTGCTGGTTTAAGCAGGGGAACCTTCCGTGCCATGCATGATTTCAAACCATGACGTCTTAGTGTATTACCAACAGTAACCTTGGAAACGGTGGTCCCAGCTCTTTGCAGGTCATTGACCAGCTCCTCCCGTGTAGTTCTGGGCTGATTTCTCACCTTTCTTAGGATCATTGAGACCCCACGAGGTGAGATCTTGCATGGAGCCCCAGTCCGAGGGAGATTGACAGTCATGTTTAGCTTCTTCCATTTTCTAATGATTGCTCCAACAGTGGACCTTTTTTCACCAAGCTGCTTGGCAATTTCCCCGTAGCCCTTTCCAGCCTTGTGGAGGTGTACAATTTTGTCTCTAGTGTCTTTGGACAGCTCTTTGGTCTTGGCCATGTTAGTAGTTGGATTCTTACTGATTGTATGGGGTGGACGGGTGTCTTTATGCAGCTAACGACCTCAAACAGGTGCATCTAATTTAGGATAATAAATGGAGTGGAGGTGGACATTTTAAAGGCTAACAGGTCTTTGAGGGTCAGAATTCTAGCTGATAGACAGGTGTTCAAATACTTATTTGCAGCTGTATCATACAAATAAATAGTTAAAAAATCATACATTGTGATTTCTGGATTTTTTTTTTTAGATTATGTCTCTCACAGTGGACATGCACCTACGATGACAATTTCAGACCCCTCCATGATTTCTAAGTGGGAGAACTTGCAAAATAGCAGGGTGTTCAAATACTTATTTTCCTCACTGTATATATATATATATATTGTGACGAGTCAGCTGCCTCCCCCTAATTATCAGCACTCCCCGTCCCTTAATCGCCGCCCTTCACCAGGCTCCCGACGGGAGTGGGTGTGTGAGAGAGGAGGGGCGCTGAAACAGCCAGGTCTGGCGGCGTGTGATGAGGCACACACCTGAAGTGAATGGAGCCTCATCACCGCCGCTGTTATATGCCGGCTGCGCCTCTCCTCTGGGGACCGGTCTCTTCCCCCGTGCATGCACGCTGGTGTCCTCGCGGGTCCAGGAAGGGAGCGTCGAGTAGGAGGACCGCACCCGTGAAACGGCTGACGGGCCAGGATGCCAGGCCGTACATCTGGAAGCGCCGCGGGCCCATAGGAGGACGAAGCCGCTGAATGGAAGCCGCCGCCCTCGCGCCCCGGACCCAGGTGGGGAGCGCGTGCGGCCACCGGACTCCGCCCCTACCTGGACCCTTCCTTCCAGAACACTGCCCCTCCTTCACATTCCGCATTACACGACGAGGACACCAGATCCCCTTGTTTATTTTGGACACTTTAATCCCCTTATTTTATTATTTCTGTTGAATAAAAGCCTCTCCGAGGCCTGACGCCACACCCACTGTGTCTGTCGTTTGCTCCTCCCGCCACAATATATATATATATATATATATATATATATATATATATATATATATATATATTAGTGCTGTCAATCAATTCAAACATTTTATCACGTTAATCAGTCATGATTAATCACAAATTTTAAATACTAGGATTTACCTGTAAATGTGTTGAAATAAAGAAATGCATGACAAACTAGTTTAAGGAAACATAACCTTTCACATTTCCTTTCACATGATTAATCTAAAAAAATGTAACGCGTTAATATTTTTTTACGCTAATTAATCGTTTGATAAGGTTTGACCCCAACTTCTTCCCGTCATCGCAGGTTATCTATCAGTGTGTGATGAGTGTAGAGTGAACCAGTGTTGACAGGGTAGAGGCTGTGGCACAAGTGGCCGTGGGCTTTTTTGAAAATACAGTCGCGGGAAAAATTACAGAGCTGTGGGTTGCGGTTCTAGCAGGCTCGAGTAAGCCCACTGCTTTAAAATATATCCACTGCTATAGCCCACTGCTTAAAAGTATCCCTTCTTCCATTCATTGCAAAGACACTTGAGCGAGTTGTGTTCAACCAACTCTCTTTGTTTCTTGCACAGAACAACATTCTGGACAACAACCAATCTGGCTTCAAAAGCGGCCACTCAACTGAGACTGCCCTTCTCTCGGTTACAGAGGCCCTGAGACCGGCAAGAGCAGCTTCCAAATCCTCTGTACTCATCTTGCTGGATATGTCTGCTGCTTTTGACACAGTCAACCACCAGATCCTCCTGTCCACCCTCAGAAGGATGGGCATCTCAGGAACCGCCCTTCTGTGGTTTGAGTCTTACCTCTCAGATAGGTCCTTTAGGGTGTCTTGGAGGGGTGAGGTTTCGAAGTCACAACTTCTTGCTACTGGAGTTCCTAAAGGCTCAGTGCTTGGACCAATTATCTTCTCCATCTACATGTCGTCATTGGGATCAGTCATTCAGAAGCATGGCTTTTCTTACCACTGCTATGCTGATGACACTCAACTCTACTTCTCATTCCAACCAGATGATCCGACGGTAACTGCTCGCATTGCAGCCTGTCTGAGTGACATTTCTAGCTGGATGATGGACCATCACCTTCAGCTCAATCTTGCCAAGACAGAACTGCTTGTGGTCTCAGCCAATCCATCACTTCACCACAACTTCTCTATACAGCTGGGTTCGTCAACCATAACTCCTTCCAGGACAGCCAGGAACCTTGGAGTTGTGATCGATGATCAGTTAAGCTTCACAGACCATATTGCTACAACGGCCCGGTCCTGCAGATTTGCCTTATACAACATTAGGAAGATTAGGCCATTCTTGTCAGAGCAAGCCACACAACTCCTTGTCCAAGCCCTTGTTCTCTCCAGACTGGACTATTGTAATGCTCTCTTGGCAGGCCTTCCCACATGTACTACCAAGCCTCTGCAACTGATCCAGAATGCAGCAGCCAGAGTGGTCTTTAATGAGCCGAAAAAAACTCATGTTACCCCTCTCTTCATCAGGTTACACTGGCTACCAATAGCCGCTCGCATCAAATTCAAGGTACTGATGTTTGCCTACAAGACCACAACTGGCGCTGCACCAATATACCTAAACTTGCTAGTTCAAGCTTATGCACCCTCCAGAAGCTTGCGTTCTGCAAGTGAATGACGCCTTGTGGTGCCATCCCAAAGAGGTACCAAATCACTGTCACGGACCTTTTCCTGGACTGTGCCCAGCTGGCAGTGGTGGACAAAGTACACAGAACAAGTACTTGAGTAAAAGTACAGATACGTATAATAAAATATTACTCCAGTAAAAGTAAAAGTACTGCTTTTTCAATTTTACTCGAGTGAAAGTACAAAAGTACTAGATTTTTTATGTACTTAAGTAAAAAAGTACTGATAGTACTCCACTCCTCCCTCACACACATCGACAGCAGCAATGGGAACTATGCAAGACTGCTATTCATAGACTATAGCTCAGCTTTTAACACCATAGTCCCCATCAAGCTGACTTCCAAACTCACAGGCCTTGGCCTAAACACTTCACTCTGCGACTGGATTCAAGATTTCCTCACCGGCAGACCTCAGCTGGTGAAGGTAGGCCAGTTCACCTCAAACTCCATCACCCTGAACATAGGAGCCCCGCAGGGCTGCGTTCTGAGTCCCCTGCTATACTCTCTCTACACACATGACTGTGTGTCCTCTCACAGATCCACATCTATTATCAAATTTGCTGATGATACTGTGGTTCTGGGCCTCATTTCCAACAATGATGAGACCGCATACTTGGATGAGGTGGAGAGACTTACATCATGGTGCCAGGACAACTGTCTCTCTCTGAACGTGAGCAAAACCAAAGAGCTGATTGCGGACTTCAGAAAGAGACACCTGCTGCCCTACACTCCTCTTGTGATCAGCGGGACCCCTGTGGAGAGAGTTAGCAGCTTCAAGTACCTCGGTGTAAACATCTCCGAGGACCTGACTTGGACTACACACATCCAAACACAGGTTAAGAAAGCCAGGCAAAGACTGTACCATCTGCGACAGCTGAGGAAATTCAGGGTCTCACCAACAATCCTGAAAACTTTCTATGCAGGGACCATAGAAAGTGTACTGACTCAGTGCATCTCAGTGTGGTATGGAAACAGCTCCAGCCAAGATTGCAAGGCCCTGCAGAGAGTTGTGCGCTTAGCTGAGCGTATCTCTGGGTCGGCTCTCCCCTCTCTGCAGGACATCTACCTCAAACGCTGCAGAGGCAGAGCTGTCAAAATCATCAAGGACTCAAATCACCCTGGAAACTGCCTCTTCACTATGCTGCCATCTGGTAAGCGCTTCCGCTGCCTGATGGCAAAAACCGAGAGACTTAGGAGGAGTTTCTTCCCCAAGGCCATCAGGCTCCTGAACTCAAAGTCAGTCTCTTAACAACATCATCTGACTTACTGCAAATCACTAATCACACATTCATTACTCTCTACCTCATAACTGTCAGTGTCATTTGCTCATTTGCACACTTGCAGACTTGTCATTTGCTCATTTGCACACTTGCACACAACACTTTCTGTGTCTTGTAACATATCTTATCTTATTTTTATATTTATTTTATTTTTTGTGATTGCTTCATGTCAACCATGTTCAACCTGTTTGCACATTCCTCTCTGTACAGTCATGCTTATCTTAATATTTAATTCTACAGCTTACTGTCATGCACATTCTTTTATATTTTATTCTTTATATCTTATTTTTTATTCATTTTATCTTATGTTTACTTCCCTTGTGTTGTTTTTTCAATATTTGCACTGTCCATGGAGCGGACCCGACTCTCATTTCACTGCTGGTTATACAATCTCTGTATAGTCGTGTATGTGACAAATAAAACTTGAAACTTGATAGATATATTTATTTTCCAATTTTATATAGACTATTTACATTAATTTTATATTAGCACATATTTTTATAATCCTACTGCCCAAAATACCTGGGATTTTCCCAAAATAACCACTATATGGAGTCAAGATATATACAGTCAGGTCCATAAATATTGGGACATCGACACAATTCTAACATTTTTGGCTCTATACACCACCACAATGGATTTCAAATGAAACGAACAAGATGTGCTTTAACTGCAGACTGTCAGCTTTAATTTGAGGGTATTTACATCCAAATCAGGTGAACGGTGTAGGAATTACAACAGTTTGCATATGTGCCTCCCACTTGTTAAGGGACCAAAAGTAATGGGACAATTGGCTTCTCAGCTGTTCCATGGCCAGGTGTGTGTTATTCCCTCATTATCCCAATTACAATGAGCAGATAAAAGGTCCAGAGTTCATTTCAAGTGTGCTATTTGCATTTGGAATCTGTTGCTGTCAACTGTCAAGATGAGATCCAAAGAGCTGTCACTATCAGTGAAGCAAGCCATCATTAGGCTGAAAAAACAAAACAAACCCATCAGAGAGATAGCAAAAACATTAGGCGTGGCCAAAACAACTGTTTGGAACATTCTTAAAAAGAAGGAACGCACCGGTGAGCTCAGCAACACCAAAAGACCCGGAAGACCACGGAAAACAACTGTGGTGGATGACCGAAGAATTCTTTCCCTGGTGAAGAAAACACCCTTCACCAGATCAAGAACACTCTCCAGGAGGTAGGTGTACGTGTGTCAAAGTCAACAATCAAGAGAAGACTTCACCAGAGTGAATACAGAGGGTTCACCACAAGATGTAAACCATTGGTGAGCCTCAAAAACAGGAAGGCCAGATTAGAGTTTGCCAAACGACATCTAAAAAAGCCTTCACAGTTCTGGAACAACATCCTATGGACAGATGAGACCAAGAGCAACTTGTACCAGAGTGATGGGAAGAGAAGAGTATGGAGAAGGAAAGGAACTGCTCATGATCCTAAGCATACCACCTCATCAGTGAAGCATGGTGGTGGTAGTGTCATGGCGTGGGCATGTATGGCTGCCAGTGGAACTGGTTCTCTTGTATTTATTGATGATGTGACTGCTGACAAAAGCAGCAGGATGAATTCTGAAGTGTTTCGGGCAATATTATCTGCTCATATTCAGCCAAATGCTTCAGAACTCATTGGACGGCGCTTCACAGTGCAGATGGACAATGACCCAAAGCATACTGCAAAAGCAACCAAAGAGTTTTTGAAGGGAAAGAAGTGGACTGTTATGCAATGGCCAAGTCAATCACCTGACCTGAATCCGATTGAGCATGCATTTCACTTGTTGAAGACAAGACTGAAGGGAAAATGCCCCAAGAACAAGCAGGAACTGAAGACGGTTGCAGTAGAGGCCTGGCAGAGCATCACCAGGGATGAAACCCAGCGTCTGGTGATGTCTATGCGTTCCAGACTTCAGGCTGTAATTGACTGCAAAGGATTTGCAACCAAGTATTAAAAAGTGAAAGTTTGATTTATGATTATTATTCTGTCCCATTACTTTTGGTCCCTTAACAAGTGGGAGGCACATATGCAAACTGTTGTAATTCCCACACCGTTCACCTGATTTGGATGTAAATACCCTCAAATTAAAGCTGACAGTCTACAGTTAAAGCACATCTTGTTCATTTCATTTGAAATCCATTGTGGTGGTGTATAGAGCCAAAAATGTTAGAATTGTGTCAATGTCCCAATATTTATGGACCTGACTGTATTTTGTTGTAATGTTCACCGTGAAGCTTACACTGCGATATACCTGAGAGAAAACAGATTTGACCATCTATTTTTCACCAATAAGAAAAAAGTGTTTTAAAACTTCTTGTCAGTTATATATGACATGAGAATTTGGCCTGAAGTAAGGAAGAACATTTTAAGGAAAATATAATTATATTTTCATAATGATTTTTTTCTTCTCAAACCTTGTCTGTGGTGTAAAAACACCCCTGGCCAAATGCCCCCAGAGGGCATCACTTCCCACTTTGATAAGTACTGTAGTTACCATGTTCTGAACATCACATCCTTTCTTTTTACTATTTCTTTGGAATCTATCTAGTTGGTTGAATAAAAATATTTGGACTTTATATCTAAAAATTTCCTCAACTTAGCACCAGCAAGCTTGTTAGCTAGACAGTTAGCATCAGGTAACAATATTTACTTATGTTCAGTATGGTTATGAATAAACATTCACATCTGTCTACTGGGCTAGATGATCTAAACAATATAAAAAATTATACTGTTGATAAACAATATAAAAACAGACATCACATAGGGCTAAATGCGTAGCATTTTAATAAAACTGCTAACGTTACAGCAGCAGGGAATATGAACGTGCATGAGTTATTTTATTTAATTTGTGTTATTTTAATGTTTCGTTTTTTTACCTAAAACATAGAGACACTGACATTGATCTGTCTGCATTCAAGCATTTCAGAGGGCTTAAATAGATCACCCTTTACAGCAGATTTAGTTCACAAACAACTGACAGTTTTGACCTAAATATGATTTTCAGTTACAATAATTAATCCTAAAATTCGACATTAGTAACTTACTTTTCACAGCATTAGTTGCGCACGCGCACCCGGTTCTTTACTTGTGAGTTCAGTTCACTGAAGACTCGCTCTAAACGGTTCATTTGAATCAGTGAGTTGTCGACTCGAGAACAGCTGCAATCGGATCATTCCAATTCGCGAATGAATCGTTTGTTGCGATTTGCGAACTGATTTAACAGGTTCATTGAAAATAATCAGTTTGTTCATGAATCAGACACCGCTTCTGCGTCTCGGAGCACGTGATGTATTATAAGGAGTAACGATATGTTTTATGAAATGTAGTGAAGTAAAAAGTACGATCTTATGCTTTGGATTGTAGTGAAGTAAAAGTAACTCAAAATAAAACTACTCCAGTAAAGTACAGATACTTGAAAAATGTACTTAAGTACAGTAACGAATTATTTTTACTTCGTTACTGACCACCACTGCCAGCTGGTGGAATGACCTCCCGATCTCAATTCGAACAGCTGAGTCTTTAGCCATTTTCAAAAAAACATCTAAAGACACATCTTTTTCGCCAGCACCTGACCAACTAATCCTAACACTTACCTAGTCTATTTATAAAAAAAAAAATATATATATATATATATATATATATATATATATATACTAGCTACGTGTACTGGATAAAAGCGTCTGCTAAATGATTAAATGTAAATGTAAAATGCATGTGCAGATAAAGTCGAGTGATAAAGTTGAATATCTCTTGTGTTGAACTTAATTTATGGAGCAAACTATTTGCTGAAATAACCATAACATTAACAGCAACGCTGAAGTATAAGCACCCGGTTCTGTCAGTCAGATGCGCGAGAAAGTTGCATGTGTTACTATAACAAATACTGCGTGTTTTCTTTCAGAATCATCATTGGCTGGTAGAAATAAATAAAAAAATAGGTTACATAAGTTTTAGCTTAAAAATGAAGATAAGGTAAAAGTGCAAATAATTACCTTTTAGATGCATTAATTTTGCCAATGAAAATAAAGCCCTTGGAGAACTGTTGAGATCAACACTCAGCGGTGTTTCTTTACTGAATGAATCCACGTATTTAAACTAATCGAGTGAGTCAATGATTCAGAGAGACATTTAAAAAGCTAGTCACTTCATTTCTGAATGAATCAGCCGTTTGAATGAATCGACTGAATGACTTACTTAAAGGGATAGTTCACTTTGAAATTAAAATTTGGTATCTATCAGCTTATCCCAAGGGCATCCAAGATGTAGGTGTCTTTTTTTCTTCAGTAGATCCAATTTTGATGTTTTTAGGTCAAACCGTTCTAGTCTGTCAGTCATATAATGGCAGGTATAGGTCACTGTCTCTATAAGAGGGAAAAAGAACATGCACAGAGAAATCCAAATTAAACAATTCCCCATCGTAACTACACATTGATGGCCTAAGACACGAAACGAGCGGTTTGTGTGAGAAAACGAACAGTATTTATATAGTTTTTTACCTCTTGTACACAACCATGTCCAAGTGATCTGAGTGCACACACACATCCGGTGTGTGACGTGTGTGTGCGCGCGCGCTCTGGCTCACGCTGCATTCACACGGGGCGTCGGCGTCAATGCTTGACGGAGGGCGTGTCTGAAGCATGGTGCTGATGCGCCGTCATAGTTACAACAACCAATCACATACTTCACTGGTGTTGCATGAACGGGATTGGGTATTTGCACGAGGCGATCTGATTGGCTGACGCCCCCGTTGGCGCTTGAAAAGTTGCGTCAGCACCACGCTTCAGACACGCCCTCCGTCAAGCGCTGACGACCCTGTCGAATGCAGTGTGAGCCAGAGCATCGGATGCGTGTGCGCACTCAGATCACTTGGACATGGTTGTGTACAAGAGGTAAAAAACTATATAAATACTGTTTGTTTTCTCACACAAACCGCTTGTTTCGTGTCTTAGGCCATCAATGCGTAGTTACGATGGGGAATTGTTTAATTTGGATTTCTCGGTGCATGTTCTTTTTCCCTCTTATAGAGACAGTGACCTATAGCTGCCATTATATGACTGACAGACTAGAACGGTTTGACTTCAAAACATCAAAATTGGATCTACTGAAGAAAAAAATACACCTACATCTTGGAGTAATTGGGGTAAGCTGATAGATATCAAATTTTAATTTCAAAGTGAACTATCCCTTTAAGACAGTGATTTGCCACCACCTAGTGGCACTTTTTGTTTTATATTTAGAGCGTTGTTTATTTTTTTTTAAATCGATTCATATTTCAGTATTTATCTGTATTGTTGTGTTGAATTAAGTTTTCTTTCTAAAGTTACATTTTTTGTAATGTCTATTCAGTGATTTTCTAATTTAACACAATGATAACTTTAAATTACCTGTAACACATAATGTGCCGATTAATTAAAGATAAAGTTATTAAGTAATGTCATTCATTTGTGGTTAATTTGAATGTTTAAATGTTGGTTTCTCAAAAACACAAACATGTAGGGTACATTCATGCTGCTCATGTATTATTGTAGCACAGTTTGTGCTGAAAACAGTGTAATCACACTTAAGCCATTAATAAATATATATATTTGTTTTATTTTTTTAATACTGAAAACAAAATATTAATGTCAGGGCATGTCAAAACTTCTCCAGAGCCCCAAAACCCCTCAGACCCCAGAGGGTTAAAGCTTTGTAAGCCTAATGTACCACAAACAGTCATTAAATATGAATTAAGAATAAATACCAACCTCCTTGTTCCTCGTGTTTTATTCTCCAGGTTTCTGGTTCCTCCTGTTTTATTCTCCAGGGTTCTGGTTCACTCATGTTCTCCTCTTTAACAAACACCATCTTCACAGCAGCAGATCTCAGTTCAGATGATACTCCTCCAGATATTCCTGCTTGCTTCAAAACAACTGTGAGGATGAGAATATTACAGGCATCAAAAATTGTATTTTTATATTTACAGAAACAACATTTCTAACAGTTTTTATTAAAACAGCATCACAGCAAAACAACAGAGAGCGCGGTGAAACTGAACTTCTTCCTCTGAGGTTTAATGGTGTTTAGCAAACAAACGTGTGTGTTTTAGCGCCACCCGCTGGACTGGAGTGAAGCGGCGAGAGGAGGGAAATAATACGGGTAATATTTACTTTGTGCGTCTATAAGGTGATCTGTTTTTTTTTTCTTTACAAAAAGCCGATCTGCACAAATAAACGAAAAGTAATTAAAATTAGTCTCACATGGTATTTGATCAGCATCAACAGTCTTCATGAGTGAGGATTAAAGGAATTATTGGTCAAATATTTCATTGAAAATCACACAATGTTGCAGCATGTAAATATGGAAATTAAGATAAATAAAAACACGTGACAATGATAAGATATAACCTAATTAAAAGTAATAATAGACAAATAATTAAAAAAAACTAATGTAACTAACAGAATAGTGTCTGTCTAAATATTTGGGACTTAAGACCCGTCAGTGTTTAGAAGAATATTTTGATCTTTGTGTATTTGTCCTTTCAAATTTAAAACGACACACCCACATATCAATTGTTTTCTGGCCCAGCTCTGTTCCACACAACCACTTTTCCCTCGGCCCACATTTACCCCCTTTCCACCAACAGGAACCAGGTGCTAGTTCAGAGCCAGTGCTACTGCCAGTTCTTAGATGGTTCGACTCGCGAGCCCTTTAAGAACCGGTTGCTTTTCCACAGGCTAGAGAGCCAATACAGAGCCAGGTCTTACGTCACTGAATACGTTCATGTTTCGTTTCACTAGCGCGGCAGCGCCAAACACAACAGACTTGTTCGAGGTGCATCGCGCCACGCAGATCGATCGGCACACAACACACTAAAGCACCGCGAGAGCGATCCAAAAGCATAAAGAGCCGTCAGCTTTCCAGTCGCTCCCACAGCACCCCGATGCCTCGCACCGAACGGTTCGCGTAGCGCCGATCCATCCCGAGCAAGCCTAAACAAACTATCAACAATGGCGGACGTTGTGTTGTTATTGATGTTCATGGCTTTGCGAATCTACATCGGCATCCAAACATGGCGAATCCAACGTGTCCGTGTTTAGCTGCTATTTCAAATATGGCGGTCCACAGTTTCTTTCGTCTTGTTGTTCACGGTAACCCCGCCCCCAGCCCCTGACGCAAGCGGTTCTTCCTTCTAGCCCAGCAATGTTTTGGTGCTACTTACAAACCGCTTTTCCTGGTTTGGAGCTGGTGCTTTGGGTGTCGAAAGACAAAGAACCGGTTTGAAACAAGGATCTGGCTCCGAACCAGCACTGGAACTGCCTTGGTGGAAAAGGGGTAATACTGCACGGATGGCCCTGGAGTGGCCCTAATCTGAATTACAGACAGGGGCTATACATGGGTCATAACTGAGCCAAGTCTGAGCATTTAATAACTTATAACTGGCCCTGGAGTGGCCCTAATCTGAATTACAGACAGGGGCTATACATGGGTCATAACTGGGCCAAGTCTGAGCAGTTAATAACTTATAACTCTTTCGGCACTACTTGACTTCATCCTAAACTTGTTCACCAAAAAAAAAAAAAAAAAAAAAAACCTTTCCCTTTATCTTTCTCTCCTTCCCTTGCTAGCTTGTACTTATTTGAACAATGACTGAGACTTGGTGTTACGAGCACTTCCTCTGTCTGATTGCCTCTTCAAGATGAATCGCTTTATGTACTCCCCAATTGTAAGTCGCTTTGGATAAAAGCGTCTGCCAAATGACTAAATGTAAATGTAAATAACTGGCCCTGGAGTTGCCCTAATCTGAATTACAGACAGGGGCTATACATGGGTCATAACTGGGCCAAGTCTGAGCAGTTAATAACTTATAACTGGCCCTGGAGTGGCCCTAATCTGAATTACAGACAGGGGCTATACATGGGTCATAACTGGGCCAAGTCTGAGCAGTTAATAACTTATAACTGGCCCTGGAGTGGCCCTAATCTGAATTACAGACAGGGGCTATACATGGGTCATAACTGGGCCAAGTCTGAGCAGTTAATAACTTATAACTGGCCCTGGAGTGGGCCAGAACAGGTTTTATTATTAGTACAGATTCTGAGCCATAAGCAAACCACATCAACACCAGCCTTTAACCAGAAACCCCAAAACTGTGCCCCAGACTAATCTTGCCCAAATCATGTGTATAAATCACGAGAAAATTAAATTCTGAAAATGACTTTATTTAACAGTCATACACAATTGTTTATATTAGAACAAAAGTATTAGCATTTGAACACTTTCTTACATTGAAATTAAACAAAGTAATTTACTCAGTGTAAAACAAACTTATCCGACGGCTTCATGAATGAAGAATAAACATCAACCTGTTTGTTGTTCAGTATCTTCAGTGTGTTTGATTCTGCAGGGTTCTGGATCTCTCATCTTCTCTCTGTCCTCTTTAATAAACTCAGTCTTTGATCAGATTTCAGCTCTTCCTGATGCTCTGATGCTCGTCTTCACTTCGGAACTGATGGGAATCTTCCAGCATTTATTGCTAAACTGCTGAAGGTGTGATTGTTGTGGGAGGAGCTTCACTGAACATGAATGTCTTTGTGGAAGAAGCAGATCTGCCAAAAACAACTACAGGTAAATAACTACACTAGAGAACACAATATCTAAATATAGTTTGATTTTCCAATAACTACATTCAGAGCAATAAAGTAATGAACATGTTATAGTTTTATATGTGCAGAAACTGACAGTGATCATAAAATCTTCTTTAAACAGAAAGAGTACCACAAAGCATAATTTTAATGTTTCCATATTATAAATCTCATCATATTTATTTAAACTGTTCTATGCGGCTAATTTTATATGAAGTATTTAGCAGTATCTGTTCTTAATTTTAACCATGTAAAGTAACTATACTAAATGTGATCTACCAAAGATAAATGTCAAAGAAAAAAACCTGTTATAAATAAAAAATTGCAGCAGCAAAACTTGATATCGGTTCTCATTCATTCCTCTCACAGATCACATTCATTAACAGCAACATTATCACACGAACATCATAATTGTTCACACAAACATACAAAAACACAAAATCACTCCAGTCTTAATGAACTTAAATGAATTTAAAGTTCTTAATGAGTCCAAAGTTTTCAAAGAAAACACAAACAGTGCTGTACTCGATGAAAACAAGGCAGACACGATCTTGTATATTGTTGCATAAACATACAGTGAAAAGTGCATGGTACACTTTAAGTGCTGTTTGACATTTTCTTCTAGAATGAGCATTTTTATTAGGCTCATATGTGCAGGTTCAGTAATGTCACTTTAATTGAAATTAATAAGTTATTGTCTTTGCCTTAAAGTGAAATAACTGAACCTATACACAGGAGCTTGATAAAAATGCTAATTTTAGAAGAAAATTTCCAACAGCACTCACTGATTGCAACAATACACAATGTTTGTGTTTAGTAAACTTCACCAAACCCACAAGATTCATATAAAAGCCAGTAAACATTAAGAATGGCCTATTATTTGTGACATTAAAATAAAATATATGGATAAAATAATGTATACAATTTTGAGTGTTGTACCGGCAAACTTCTTCTCACTCGATTCCTGATGGTTTTAGAGGACAATTACTTCTAGTTTGAATAAAATTAGAATTCATTTAGATAAGAAGTAACACTATTTGCTAGAAGTTGTTTTGTGTTGATGAGACAATCACTATAAACTGACCTGACAGACAGTGATTAACCTCATTCTTTTGTCTCTATACAGAAATAGACATTTGCATAGATGGGTGAACATAATCACCTGATGTTGCAAATGTGGCAAATTAGCATTAAGCACCAGTTTGCGCTTGTATGTAATTTAAATTAATAGCTTACATTTACAAAATGAGCCTGCAATAGCAGAAATAAGCCTTTTTAATGAAAGTCCATGTTTATTAAAACTGTTAAATTAAATTATAAAAAAGAGATTGATGTTCAATTTAGTTACTTTTATTATTATATCCAAATATTTTATTCTAATGACACAAATAATAATCTCAAGGTTTACTGGGTTTTACATGACTCTTTGATTTGTTTAGTGTGAGTTTGGTGAAGTTTACTAAAACAAACATTTTCATTTGTCCTCCAAACTGACCCACAACCTCATCAGTTAGTACATGAGAAATGCATTCATTCATCAGCTCCACACGAGACGCTGAGTTTTGAGTGTTGTATCTCCAGGAGCAGAGTTTGAGAGCCCTGCAGAGATGACCGCACTTCAGCTCACTTCACAGAGAAAACAACCTTACTGACTGCAGAGCATAATTACACTTCAGTTATTGAATTTACTGACTTTTCTTTTGTTAACTGTTGTACTAATTTATGGACTGTGTAATGACATATAGTTACATAAATTTAAGTTATAAATTTAGATTTATTAACAGCAATTACAGAACATAACAGAATACAGTTGAACTTTTAAAAAAAAGTTTAAATTTACTTACACAAACTAGCCTATTTAAAATAAATATTACATGTACACAAACGTTTGGGGTTATTATGATCTTGTAATATTTCTTAAATAAGTCTCATGCTCACCAAGGCTGCATTTATTTGAACAAAAATAGCAATATTGTGAAATGTAACCATTAATATAACTATTTTCTATTTCAATATAGGCCTATTTTAAAAATGTAATTTAAAATGCGTCTGTGATCAAAGCTGAATTTTCAGCATCATTATTCAGTCTTCAGTGTCACATGATCCTTCAGAAATAAATCTAATATCATTTGCTGCTCAGGAAACATTTCTGATTATTATTGCTGTTTCATATTTGTAGAAATCGTGATGCATTTTTCAGAATTAATTTTATATATAGTAATAATGATATGTAATATAATGTAATAATGTGGCAATGATTTCTTGTGATCTAATTATGCTTCTGATGCTTTTGGGAAACGCAGCTCTATTTGAACTGTGACTGAGCCATGCGTCAGCAGCGAACGCTGTCTGTGACTGATTGGTTTTGTCTTTCAGCATTTGCGTGTGTTCACATGAGCAGGAGAAATAGCTCTAACATAAAATTGTTCGCTAATATATTCTATTTTTCCATTTAGAAGCTTATTTTATGCACAGAGTTTCTTAATAAATAAAATTAGTGGTTAAAAAAATGCACTTTAGAATCAATATTTTTATGTGAGGATCGATCCTTTCGATACAACATCAGTATCGAAAGTATCGATACTTTAGGATCATAAAATGGAGGGAGAGAGAGCAGAGTTGTGGCGTTGTTGTGTGTTGTGAATTGTGTCTCATAGTAGCCTAGCTTTGAACCTCCTTTTTGTGTTGAAATGTTGGTTGTGTGCATTTTTGATTATTTAGATATTTACTCCCTGTGTTAACAATTGTTCTGTTGTTTAAATGATTTCAGACACCTTTTTTTTCACTGAGTTATGTAAGCTGGCGCGTGCGCTGCTATTCTTTTGTATTTTATTGTAAATATTGTGAATATCCTGTTTCCCACTACTAAGGCTGTAGGGACTGGGTGCCGGTTTTCTTTATTGTAAATATCGTTTTCTCCTGTTTTTGGCTTTTTGTTGTTTAGCCAGGGAAGACTGCTGTTATTTGTTTCATTTTTTTAGGATATTTAGATTTCCTGGGCATAGTTAGCGGTATATTTTGTTTGTTGTTTTGGCATTGCCCAGTCCCGAAGAGATAGCCTTTTTGCCATTACAAATGAGACTTAAAAGAAAAATAAATTTACAAGCACAAGGTACCACATGTTTCTGATTTCTTTATTTGTGTTATCTTATCACATATAACGGATCCAGAAGCAGATCGCTGCTCAGCATTTACAAAAATAACCATCTGTAATCCATTATATTAAATAAGATCAACTGTATAAGTCTACTTTTGAGTTACAGGCAAAAGAAGTAAATTAAGTCCTCTTCTATCGATCCAAATGCTCCAAATAGTAATTAAGCAACTAAAATTATCTTTATTTGTACGATTTCTGAGAGGAGTACCTTCCCTGCTCACTTCTGGGCGACTCACCACAAGTTGAAGGTCTATTGTTGCAAAGCGCAGTATTCAAGCTTTGTGAATATTCATATCAAATTCTTGATTACATGAGTCCAAACCAGTGAAATATGATTTTCAAACCCAATCCGATTAAAAAAAAAAAAACAATCATGATGACTGACATTTGCAAAGCACGTGCCTCTTCCAATCTCCCTATACAGTACATTACTGCGAAATATGTCTTGGCGAGATTCACACAAACATAATCTGTTGTGTCTTACATTAATGTTTAGTTAATGGTTGGGGAAAAATCTGATATGTAGCATTATATTAGATCCATGCATTACAGTTGGTCCTAATATAGATCTGTCGCAATGTTAATCAAACATTAAAAGAAAAGACAGAATCACTCGCTGCTCTTGATTTAACTACTGTTTATTTGCATCTTTGTTCTTATTTTTAATAACAAAGATAAAATCATTCCAACTCATTCAAAATTGTTATGAATAATAAACTGAATAATGATAATAAAATGAGTAGAACAATAAAATGATTAATAAAAAAAAAATTCATCTGAAATAATCAACAATCAGTTCATTACTTGTTCTAATAATCTTTGATTAATCAATTATCATATAACTCGAAGTACTACTCTGTTATTACTCTATAATTTCAGACATGCATTTTTTTATGACTGGTTAAAACAGAAAAATGAGTGAAACTCTTCCCACATGAATGGCAGTGATACGGTTTCTCTCCAGTGTGGATCCTCTCATGTATTGTCAGATATTCGGAGCGTTTGAAGCTCTTGTCACAGTGTGAACACTTGTAAGGTGTTTCTCTCGTGTGAACTATCCTGTGCACTTTTAGTGCACCATCTGTAAAAAAAGCCTTCCCACACTCAGAGCAAACATGATCCTTCACACCGCTGTGTCTTTTCTGGTGTTGTTTTAAAGTACCCATCTGACTAAAACTCTTTCCACACAAAGAGCACACATAAGGTTTCTCCTTTGTATGAACTTTCAGGTGATCCTTCAGGAAATCTGCCCTAAAAAACTTTTTATCGCATTGATCACAGCTATATAGCCTTTCTCTAGAATGACTAAGCAGATGTACTTTAAAAACGCACGATTTTCTAAAACTCTAACCACATTGATCACATGTGTGTGGCTTTTCTCCAGTGTGGACTTTCATGTGTTCTTTAAGGCCTCCTTTTTGTGTATAACTCTTCCCACATTGAGCACACGTGTGCGTGCGGTTTCTCTCCTGTGTGAATTGTCATGTGTTCGTTGAGGCTTGCTTTATGTATGAAACTTTTCCCGCACTGATCACATGCATATGGTTTCTCTCCAGTGTGGATTTTCTTGTGTTTGCTAAGGTTTCCTTTATGTGAGAATCTCTTCCCGCACTGATCACAGGTGAACAGCCTCTCTCCAGTGTGGACTTTCATGTGTACTTTAAGGTTTCTTTTTTGTGCGAAACTCTTCCCACATTGATCACATTTGTGCAGCTTTTCTCCAGTGTGGATTCTCATGTGATCATTAAAATACACTTTATGTATGAAACACTTCCCACACTGATCACATGCATATGGTTTCTGTCCGGTGTGGACTTTCATGTGTACTTTAAGGTTTCCTTTATGTGCGAAACTCTTCCCACATTGATCACATGTGTATGGCTTCTCCCCAGTGTGGATCTTCATGTGTTTGTCAAGGTTTCCTTTATATGGGAAACTCTTCCCACATTGATCACATTCATAAGGCATTGCCAGACTGTGGATTTTCTTATGCTCATCAAGGCTTTGTTTTTGTGGGAAACTCTTCCCACATCGATCACATGTGTGTGGCTTCTCTGCAGTGTGAATTATCATGTGTTCAATAAGGTTTCCTTTTATTGTGAAAATCTTCTTGCACTCATCACATGCATATGACATCCCTCCACGATGAAATATTATGTCAAGGTCAAGATTTTGCTTGAATGAGAAACTCTTTCTACAGTGAGAGCAAGTGAAACATATGTTGTCGTTTTTCAATGAGGAGCACCAGGATATCTCTTCAGTTTTGACCTGATGTTTCTCCCCCGCATCTATGAGGTCTTCAATCTCCTTGTTCTCTTCTATCAGATCTAAAATGAAAGTCAAAAGTTTAAAATGTTTGATTTCCAGCAAATCACTAAAACATCATTAAAATAAATTAATGAAATTAAAAATCAAAGAGAGAAATGTGAAAGGAAAATCTGGAAAGGAATCCTGACATAACAGTAGAAATATGAACATTATGATGCATTCATTTGAATTATTGAAATATTTTTAAACATTACAGATTGCAAAAATTGAACGTTTTTGTAATGAGAACTACTAACTATATATTTCACTAGCTATATTTTAAGTCAGGGATGTAAAATGTTTAAAATTTTAGTAATATAAATATAAAATGGTTCAGATTGTCACGTTGCACACAGCGGGGAGGAGCGAGGAGACATAGAATAACTTAAATACACCGTATTTATTGACTAAACCAAAGGGAAAACGAACAGAACAAAGCAGGAGATCTGGTAGACATACAACGCCGAACACAGGACACTGGAAAACACTGGGTTTAAATAAAGAGGAACAAAACGAGGATAATCAAACACAGGTGGAAACGAATGAACTATAATGAGGACAGGAACAGGAAGATAACCAAATATGGGCATAGAGCGAAAAAACAACAACAAGACAAGAACACAGGCCTGACATTACCTCCCCCTCCCGGAAGGCGTGTCCACGTGCCACATAATATCCAGCGGGGAGGGAGAAAGGGAGGGTGGGTGCTCTGGAGGCCTAGGGACAGGCTTACACGGGACAGGAGGCCTCCAGGATGGTACACGTTCCGGGACCCATGGCGGATCAGGCAGTTCAGGGTGTCATGGAGGAGCGGGCAGTTCGGGGAGCCATGGCAGAGCAGGGAGCCCCAGGGGCCATGGCGGAACAGGCAGTCTAGTGAGCCATGGTGGAGCAGGGAGCTCAGGGAGTCATGGCGGAGCAGGCAATTCAAGTGCCATGGAAGAGCAGGGAGCCATGGCGGAGCAGGTAGTCCAGGTAGCCACGGCTGGACGGCTGGATGGCGGGAACAGGAGCCCTCCTTGGGCTAGACTCGGGAACTGTGGTCCTCCCTGGGCCAGACGTAGGAACAACAGCAGTCTCTGGGCTGAATGTGGGAATAGGAGCCCTCTCTGGACTAAACTTAGGAATTGGAGCCCTCTCTTGGCTAAACTCCTGGGCAAACTCAGGAACTGGAGCCCTCCCTGGGCTAAAACTCAGAAACTGGAGCCCTCCCTGGGCTTGACGTGGAGACAGCAGCCCTCTCTGGGCCTTGGTCTGGCGTGGAGACAGCAGCCCTCTCTGGGTCTTGGTCTGGGGCTGGAGCCCTCTCACGACTCTGGTCTGGGGCTGGAGCCCACAGTCTCTTCCGCCGCATTCTCCTTTTCTGGGCAGAGGCCGCAGTCGGCGGAGGGCTTGGGAGCTGAGCGACTGGCGGGCTTGACTTTGGAGCAGTCGGCAATTCGGGACTGAGGACCCGGGACGGATCATGTGACTGGAGATAGCGGAAGGGACCTGACAGATTGGAATGCGGGGTCATGAACTTTGGCTTCCAGGTCAGCGCTGTAAGAAGTCCATCTCCGAGTACAGGAGGAGATGGGTGGTCGGAGCTATTGGCTAGGTATGTGGAGGGTCCCGCATGGGATGAGTTGGAGAGGCTTGGTGTGATTCAGTGGGGGCTAGATGAGAACTTTATATTTTCCTTTATTTCTTCAACCTGGGAATTAGAACCATTTAAATAAAGGACCAAATTAATCAACTCGATTAAGGAAAAATCATACGTAGGGAGATCACAACGGATTGTGTTCTCATCCAGCCCCAACTGAAAGCAGGCACCGAGTGCAGCATCATGCCAACTCACCTGGTAAGGCAGCTCGAGGAATTCCTCCACACAACAAATTAGAATATGGTGACATGCCAATCAGCTGATCAACTCAAAACACCTGCAAAGGTTTCCTGAGCCTTCAAAATGGTCTCTCAGTTTGGTTCACTAGGCTACACAATCATGGGGAAGACTGCTGATCTGACAGTTGTCCAGAAGACAATCATTGACACCCTTCACAAGGAGGATAAGCCACAAACATTCATTGCCAAAGAAGCTGGCTGTTCACAGAGTGCTGTATCCAAGCATGTTAACAGAAAGTTGAGTGGAAGGAAAAAGTGTGGAAGAAAAAGATGCACGACCAACCGAGAGAACCGCAGCCTTATGAGGATTGTCAAGCAAAATCGATTCAAGAATTTGGGTGAACTTCACAAGGAATGGACTGAGGCTGGGGTCAAGGCATCAAGAGCCACCACACACAGATGGGTCAAGGAATTTGGCTACAGTTGTCGTATTCCTCTTGTTAAAGGGATAGTTCACCCAAAAGTGAAAATTCTGTCATCATTTACTCACCCTCAAGTAGTTCCAAACCTGTATGAATTTCTTTGTTCTGCCGAACACAAAGGAAGATATTTTGAAGAAAGTTTGTAACCAGGCTGTTTTGGGGCACCATTAACTTCCATAGTAGGGGAAAAAAATACTATGGAAGTCAATGGTGCCCCAGAACTGCTCAGTTTCCCACATTCTTCAGAATATCTTCCTTTGTGTTCAGCAGAACGAAGACATTCATACAGGTTTGGAATTACTTGAGGGTGAGTAAATGATGACAGAATTTTCATTTTTGGGTGAACTATCCCTTTAAGCCACTCCTGAACCACAGACAACATCAGAGGCGTCTTACCTGGGCTAAGGAGAAGAAGAACTGGGCTGTTGCCCAGTGGTTCAAAGTCCTCTTTTCAGATTTTGCAAATTTTGTATTTCATTTGCAAACCAAGGTCCTAGAGTCTGGAGGAAGGGTGGAGAAGCTCATAGCCCAAGTTGCATGAAGTCCAGTGTTAAGTTTCCACAGTCTGTGATGATTTGGGGTGCAATGTCATCTGCTGGTGTTGGTCCACTGTGTTTTCTGAAGTCCACAGTCAACGCAGCCATCTACCAGGAAATTTTAGAGCACTTCATGCTTCCTTCTGCTGACAACCTTTATGGAGATGCTGATTTCATTTTCCAGCAGGATTTGGCACCTGCCCACACCGCCAAAAGCACCAAAAGTTGGTTAAATGACCATGGTGTTGGTGTGCTTGACTGGCCAGCAAACTCACCAGACCTGAACCTATGGGGTATTGTCAAGAGGAAAATGAGAAAGAGACCAAAAAATGCAGATGAGCTGAAGGCCACTGTCAAAGAAACCTAGGCTTCCATACCACCTCAGCAGTGCCACAAACTGATCACCTCCATGCCACGCCGAATTGAGGCAGTAATTAAAGCAAAAGGAGCCCCTACCAAGTATTGAGTACATATACAGTAAATTAACATACTTTCCAGAAGGCCAACAATTCACTAAAAAAAATGTTTTTATTGGTCTTATGAAGTATTCTAATTTGTTGAGATAGTGAATTGGTGGGTTTTTGTTAAATGTGAGCCTAAATCATCACAATTAAAAGAACCAAAGACTTAAACTACTTCAGTCTGTGTGCATTGAATTTATTTAATACAAGAGTTTCACAATTTGAGTTGAATTACTGAAATAAATGAACTTTTCCACGACATTCTAATTTATTGAGATGCACCTGTATAATGAGGGCAGGAACAGGAAGATGGGCATAGAATATGGGCATAGAAGGAAAAAACAACAAGACAGGAACACAGGTCTGACACAGATAATATTTGTAAAGAAAAGTTACCTGTATATTATTTGCTATAAAGCTGCAGGTATTTTTTTAATGAACAAATATCAATCAATCAATCAATAATTGACCTAGAACATTAAAAAAAATAGTATTTTTGTCTTGTTTTCTAGTATAAATATCTAAAATATGTTGAATCAGGATGCATTTACTTGGCAAGTAAAATTAAGACTTAAGACAATGTCTTGTTTCCTGAATTTTTTTTTCCTAAAGTGTGCTAGATTTGCTTAAAACAAGCAAAAGTATCTGCCAATAGTAGAAGTGGGGGAAAAACATCGATAAAGCATAGTATCGTGATATTTTCCGTGGCAATACTGTATCGATACACGGATGCCAAGTATCGGTCTTTTATTATACTATTTAGCAGAATCATAAAATCAATTAAGATCTGTATAAGATTTCTATTCGAACTGAAAGCATAATTCTAGGCTATGTGCTGCCATTTTCAAAGCACAATGCAAAAACGTGACATTTCATTCACTGACGCTCTTCAATCGGAAGCGCTAAACCCTGGAGCACGTATACGTACTTGCCGGCAACCTGCCAAAATAAAAGCTTGCTAATTTAGGTTTAAAAATAATGAAAATTCACATATAAAGTATATACTATTTTATTTTTAAGTTTACTATAAAATAATTATATTTTTATTATCCTTTATTTTTAAACAATAGTATTACAACACTTTATTATTTTTATTATTTTATAAAAAAAAACTAAAGTCAAATTATGTTATTATTACTATTAATTTATTTATTTTTTAGTTATATTTAATGGGTCACACTATGTGTAGTGTGAGGACCAAAAACCAAATCTCCAGGTAGTCTTATGACAACCAGGCTAAAAAAACTTACGTGCACCCCTGGACATATGGGATTTGCAAGGAATGTCATATGAAAGTAAAATACTCTACGAATACCACAAACTTGAGGGCTCATCTCACACGCCACCATTCAAAGATAGATGTAGACGGCAGTGCACAGAATACCAGTTGTAGCGCATTGTTTACTTTAATACGTGTTATGTCATGTACATGTCATGTTTAATTTAAATGTAACATTTTTATTTTAATGTATGACTGTTTTATTTATTTTAAATTTTAACAGTAATTTACTTTCAAATGCCCCAATTGCTAAAGGGTCTGCACAACTTTTTTGTACAAGTTCAAGTTGCATTGTTCAAAATACCTGTAGTAGCACAGCAGTGCATATCTCTTTACATTTAGGGATGGGTATCGTTTAGAGCGGTCGCGATTTGTCGATTTTAGTCGACTAGTCGATTTTGAAAAATCATCGACTTCATTTTGCTCGCGTCGACTAACCGGCAAAATACCAGAAGTGCCGCATTTCACGGAGGATAATCCATAAAACACATTATTAGACTATTTTCCAAGGCTGCATGATATTAAACCCATTTAAAAATCATAATTAAGCATAATTGTGAATTCACAAACACTATGATTTAATTAAATAATTATATGCGATGCAGTTCTAACACAGTATATGAGCTTTAATTATTTACATGCGTGTAGGATAAGTAAGTGTGTCTCACAGCGGCTCCGTTCACAGTAGTTCCACAGGAACTTATTTACATGTGTGGAGCATCTCAAACTCCATCTCTGCATGTTGTTGTGAGTTTGGGTTTATTATAACGTTCATCTGGGAACGCAACGTGTGCCATTTCATCAGATTTGTAAGGTAAATCATTTATAAACCTGTGCAAACACAGGAGAATATATCGCGATTTCAAAATAAAAGCTCAAACCCTCACTCTGAGTTTACACGTTTTGATGTCCACATATTAATTTACTTACAGTGGCTATAGCATTTCTGTCCTAAAGAAATGGCCAAATGTTAAAGATTAAGTGGACATTTGAATTAAATGGTGCTTGGTCAATATTAAACAAGGATTAGATCGTGCAGTAATGTGAAAATATAATAATCAGCCCGTCGGCGCCCTCTGCAGGCCTTTGTTGTAATGCGTTATCTACATTAGCTCTATTGCTTATAATACATTATGTATTTTAACAGTTTTGTTCAATAAAACCATATGATTTCTTGCTTTTGATACTTTATTTGAACTAATTATCATCATTTATTATCAATCAATGCATCATTGCTATTATATATGTATTTTAAGTCATTTTAAAAGCTATTTTTCACTTACATCTATTTTTATTACCAATATTACCAATATATATTGTAGGGCCCTATGTTTTATTACCAAATTAATTTTTTTCCATTTTCATTTTTCTATACTCTGTTTTAATGGTTAAATTAAATTTTATCAATCAAAAAGCCTGTCTAATTAATTGAGTTTTACAGTTTTATCTTTACCAAATTCTGTTTTCCATTATTTTCTGGATTCCATTTTAATGGTTCCATTAAATTTTAATAATCAAAAGCATCTCCAATTAATTGATTTTATATTTTTAAACTTTTTTTTTTTCTTTCTTTTGTCTTTCAGAAATACTGCACATTAAAATTGTTCTCCTAAATAAATTCTGGTAAATAATATTTCTGGTAAATACTCCTTTATTTAAAATACTGATTATAATTGTATTATTAGACTAGAACACGTGGATATGTTGTGATTCTTACACTATAATACTGAACTGATTTCAGTGATCTGGACTAAGATGAGATGGACACTTATTTCTTGCACTCTATGTTGCACTTTACTTTTGCTTTAAAAAAGGATTTCATTGAAATTTGGATTTAATTTGGTTTAATAAAATATTCTTAAGTAAAATTGTTTGTTTTTTTGGTGGGAAATTAATCGTTTAGATTAATCGATAAATTAGTCGACAGATTGATCGAAATAAAAATAGTCGTTAGTGGCAGCCCTAGTATCGTTTACATTTTATCGATACTGGTACTGATACTGTTTATCGAAACTGGTACTTATCGATACTGTTATCAATAATATTTGGAGCAAAAAGATATGATGTGAAAAGTTATTTTAATACTGCTGAATTTTAGCAACTGTATTAAAGTTTTCAGTCAAGAACAGCGAGTTATTTTTCTCTTTGTGTTTTATTTTATTAACATTAAATGAATAGTTCACCCAGAAATGAAAATTGTGTCATTTACTCTCAAGTTGTTTTAAACCTGAATGAGTTTCTTTCTTCTGTTAAACATAAAAGTTATTTTGAAGAATGTGGGTAACCAAACAGTTGCTGGTCCCCAGTGACTTCCATATTTTTTCCTACTATCAAAGTCAGTGAGGACCAGCAAATCTTTGGTTACCCGCATTCTTCAAAATATATTATTTTGTGTTCAGCACAAGAAATAAATTAATACAGGTTTGGTACAACATGACAGTGAATTTTTGGATGAACTATCCCTTTTAATGACAATCGGCAGCATGTTTAGTACTGTCCCTTTAAGAGCTGCATGCATCCGATTCTCTCTCAGCTGTTTACTTTCACCTTAGACATAACTAACTGTGTTTATATGTAAACCTTTGTGTTTTTGATAGCATTAGCGCAGTCAGACGATAATTAAGATAACTAAGTAATGGGGATGGCTCGATACCATAATTTTGGCTTCGGTATGATACAGAATTTAATACCTCGTTATCGATACTAAATCGATACCATAGGTGACAAATAACCAGCTTTAAAAGATAAGTGAATTGAAAACAATTTTATTAAAATAATAATAATAGATTCATATCAATACATTTGTATCAAACTGTAACAAAAAAAACTACAGGCAACATAGGTTACAGTTTGACTGAGAAAATAAATATAACTGAAGTAACAATTAATGCAACAAATGTTGCTTAATTGTAAAGTGTTATCCTAATAGTCAAAGTAATATTCAAAATCACGTTATTATTTCTCTCTCTCTCAGATTGTTTTCAGACTCAGATAGCCAAAGAAAAAGCATTAAATATAAATCTCACTCTCTCAGCTGCTTTATATTAGCGGAAACATTCCCCAAATACATTGCTGATATGCTCACTGAATGTTCTCCAGTACAAATCACGTCTCTTTAAACTAGTTTAAAGCCAAATAAATCGGAGCTGTTATTCTCATCAACACTGATGCAGCAAGCAGCAGAAACAGTGCAACAACGATCCAGTTAGAAGACGTTTCAATCCACAAATCACCCACATTTACCATAGTTTTACTGTAGTAACACTAACGTAACAATGTGGCAGAAAAGTAGGATATTCATATTGAGTATTATTAATATACTAAATATGTTAAAGGAGTAATGGAATATAATTACATTATTATTTTGTTAATTATTCTATCAGTTGATGTGGATTTGTAATTGACTGAATGTCTTTAGGCTTCTGTTTTTCAATGCAAACACCATAGAAACCATATAGTTAGGCTACTTTTTTACCATGGTAATGAGGTGTTTTGGTTATGTATAAAAGACAAGGCTGTTACAGTTTTCACAATGGTACTGTCAAATGTACATCTGCATCCCAACTCAAGCTCCTGCTACTCTGAACTCAAGCTCCTGTTCTAATGTGCATTTCTAAGAGACAAAACTTGTAATATTACATGTTCAGTGCTACCAAGTCAGGTGCTGGTGCCACTGCTCTCCAATGTCTGGAGTCCTGATAATATAAATTGTACTTTTAAAATGTTACAATAATTTGAAATTTTGTCTGTTTAATTGTAAATGAAATATATAGCTTTAGTAAACCATTTTTTCTTTCTTTTAGTTTTAGTAAAACATTATTATACCATGCATAATTTTACCTTTTATTGTTTAAAGAAGAAACCAAACCCATGTATAGTTGACCTTTACATTTATGCATTTAGCAGACGCCAAAGCAACTTGCTATTTATATATTCAGGCAATAATTTTTTTTTTCCTGGGAATTGAACCCATGACCTTTTGCGCTGCTTACGCAATGCTCTACCACTGAGCCACAGGAACACCCCACATTTGAGGCTCAATGCTATATAAAAGCAATAAAAGTTCAGGAAGAGTGTTTTCAGCCTTTTTTAAAATATATATGGCATGCAGCTTCAAACAATGGCATAAATCTGTTCAAAATAATCGTTATTAATAATCGCAATTACAATCTCAAGGGAATAATCGACAATTATGATTTTTGTCATAATCGTGCAGCCCTATGTTGAATGTGTGTCAGCTGAGTGGCTCACTCTGCTAGGCCACTGGCTCTGAACCCTGAAGCCTGTTGTGTCATGGGTTCGAGTCTCGTGTGGTGCAACTTTATCAAATTGTATGTAATGTTGTGCTGTTTCAACTCGTTTCTTATCCAGATTATTATTATTAAGATGTTGCACATAAATTCAATTCAATTCAAGTTTAATTGTATAGCGCCTTTAACGATACAATCGTTGCAAAGCAGCTTTATAGGAAATTAAGTTTCTACAATATTTATATACTGTAGAAACTTAATATATTTAACTTATGTCAAAATTTGGTAATTCTGTATGTTGTCTGAGGGTTGGCATCCTCTGAGGTCCTCTGAGGGGTTGGCATCATCTCTTCTCAGGTGTTTGGTCATCTCTGATCATTTAAGGGTTGGATCCAGACTGACGCTTCAGTAACTCCTAGTTTGCAGAAACAAATAGAGACATAATTAGCGTAGCTGTTGTTCCATCAAATTAAAAATTATTTGTTCAACCAAAGCTAAAGAATAATAATGTGCATTTGATCAGATATAACTGCAGTACAAGATTATGATATGCATTATATGAATGCATTATATAAATGCTTGGCTGTCTAGAGGTCATGAATGCATGAACTAGCTTTTCTGCATCAGAAACAGGTAACACGTTCCGTAGCTTGGCAATGTTTCTAAGATGGAAGAATGCTGTTTTTGTAACATTGGAAATATAATTTTCAAAAGACAATTTGCTGTCTAATATAACACCCAGATTTTTGACTGTTGAGGAAGTAACAGGACATCTGTCTAGTTGCAAATTGTAATCCAAGAGATTATGTGTACTGTTTTTTGGTCCAATAAGTAATATCTCTCTCTTATCTGAATTTAATAGGAGAAAATTATTGGTCATCCAATCTTTTACATTTTTAACACGCTCTGTTAGCTTAGATAATTTAGAAGTTTAATTTGGTCTTGTTGAGATATATAGTTGAGTATCATCAGCATAACAATGGAAAGTAATTCCGTGTTTTCTAATAATATTACCAAGGGGCAACATGTATATTGAAAATAGCAGAGGACCTAGGACAGATCCTTGTGGTACTCCATAATTTACTGCTGATAATTGAGATGACTCCCCGTTTAAATAAACAAAGTGGTAGCGATCGGACAGGTAGGATCTAAACCATCTTAAAGCCTGCCCTTGAATACCCGTATAGTTTTGTAATCGATCTATGAGTATGTCATGATCTATAGTGTCGAACGCAGCACTAAGATCAAGTAAAACTAGCAATGAGATGCAGCCTTGGTCTGATGCAAGAAGCAAGTCATTTGTAATCTTAACAAGTGCAGTTTCTGTGCTATGGCGGGGTCTGAAACCTGACTGAAATTCTTCACAGAGATAATTTTTTTGCAAGAATGAGCACAACTGAGCAGACACAACTTTTTCTAAAATTTTAGACATAAACGGAAGATTTGAAATGGGTCTGTAATTTGCCAGTTCACTAGGATCTAGGATAAACGTACCTATTAAGCTCACCAAAATCTACATTGAGACATTTTTAGTGCACAAGATATTGGTTTCGGTACAAAAAGTTATGCTAAAATAAAATATTAATCTCTCACATACATTTTTTAAATTTTATTTTAAATGACAAAAGAATTTTGATTAAGATATACATCATTAAATACAAAAAGTCTGGCTGTGCTTAATGGGTACATTTGTGTACCCTTTAAGCACACCCCTGTTCCCATTAAGCTCACATCATGTTTTATTAAAAATTCTTGTTTATTTAAAAAAAAAAACTTTTTTAAAGAATAATTGAAAAATGTTTTATTTGAAGGTACAAAGTCAATCAATCAAAAAAACAAAACAAAAAAAACCACTAAAATCAAGCAACAGGGCATTCAATTTGATCAGTTATATATTCATAGTGAAGTGTCATCTAAGCACATTGCAACATCTATACTAGTCCACGTTCAGCTAAATAACACACATTCAAAAATGTATATAAAACACACCAATAAAGCATTTCATTCATGGGGATGAACACAGAAACAATGTGCACATTTCTGTGTGAGTTTGTTGTGATCGGAAGGAATTTAAAGTCTGGTAGTGTGTGATCCTCAGTCGTTTAGTGTATGATGACCAGTTTTCCTTTGTGACTATTTACAAAGTCATTAAGTGTATGATGCCTGATGTTTTAAAAATTGCGTAGTGTATTCCAGCATTTAGTTGCTTTTTTTCTGGACAGATTCGACAGGTTTCTGATGGATAACATGCCTCTTTCATCTTTAGGCATAAACTATAAATTATGTCTCGATTTTGTCATCTAAAGTTGTTAAAATAAGTTATTAGACATTTTATAAAGGTTAACTTAAAGTGATAACCATCAATTAATATTTAAAGTCTGTTTATGAAGTATTTACATAGATGGTTAATATGGAAGAGCTTAAAGAGAGCACACTGAGCTTAACTGGAGCAGCAACAATTTTTTCTACATTTCATGTAATATTTATTAAAATGACAAGATTTTGCTAAAGAAATAATCTAGTTCATATATTAAGTTCATACATATTTTAATATGAACAACTATTATTAACAATATCTAGAGATCTATGAAATTATACTTTTTCTTATTGATGTCACACTGAAGCTGTGTGATTTTCATAGTAGTGTACCCTTTAAGCTCACCTTAAAATAATATGAAATCTTTACAAATTACAGCACTGTAAAACCACAGACCAGCAATAAACTGTCAATTTATAAAATTAAGGATGTAAAAGTACAAGCCAGTAATGCCTGTGAAGTAATATGTTAGCGTAGCACACACTCTTATATAGCTAATCAGCTTAACTGTGTTCTGTAGCATCTGCGCTGTGTTGATTAAACTATCTTTTAGATCTAATGTAATTATTTTCCACATCCAAGTTCCAGGTTATAATATGCAAAAGTTTGAACATTAATCTCTTAATTTTACAATAAGTAGTGAAGCTTACCCAAAATAAAGGCTTAAACACACATTTAAGGGGCTCCTCTTTTGTTGAAAGGTTTTAGACAGCTTTCAAAATGACCGCCAGACAGTGTGAACACATGGAGACTCATATCTCAGCGTGCAATGATCTGATTGACTTGAAATTATAGGAGGTATGTAGTAACAAACACATCAATTGGTTAAGATATTAAGTAGGATAATAAATTATTTTTTCTTTTTATAATCTGAGCTCAAAAATAAAAGTGTGCTTAATGGGTACGTGAGCTTAATAGGTACGTTTACCCTATTTTTTCTAATGTCTTATCTGTGATTTCTGATGTGTACTGTTTTGACCCGAATATAAAACAATGTGTTTTCTTGGAAATACATCTGAGAAAACGCGGTCGTCTTATATTCAGGGTCTAGACCAGTGCTTCCCAAACCTGTCCTGGAGGACCCCTAGCCCTGCACATTTTGTGTGTCTCCCTTATCTAACACACCTGATTCAACTCATCAGCTCATTAGTAGAGACTGCAAGACATGATTTGGGTGTGTCTGATAAGGGAGAGATACAAAATGTGCAGGGCTAGGGGTCCTCCAGGACAGGTTTGGGAAGCACTGGTCTAGACTTTGACATGTCAATAATACACCCACAACAATAGATGGCACCAAATACACATGAAACGAGTGTGCCATGAAATACGTAAGGTAATGTGTGTTGTAAGATCACGAGTGAAAAAAAAAGAAAAAACTTACAGCGGTCATTTTAGCCTGATGGGACCAAACTTCCTCTGTAAGTGATTTTAAAACATAAGACCGTACCCAGATTTGAAGACTACAATAAGATTTCACTTCTGTTAATAACATTTTGATAGGCTACGAGTAGGGCTGTGCGATATGGACAAAAAAAGAAATTGCGATTTCTTTTATCAATTTTGCGATTTCGATTTTAATCACGATTTTGACACACACAGACATGCTTTACAGTCATAAATGCATTCAGTGTGAATTTGAAATGTATTTCCAAAAGAAAACCAATTAGAGCTTTATCAAAAAGCTGTAACGTCTCTAGTAGGGGTGTGCGATACTGCAAATTTTGGTATCGATCCGATACCAAGTAAATACAGGGCCAGTATCGCCGATACCGATCCCGATCCCGATACTTGTCATTTAAAAATACATAAATTTAAATGACCAACAACAATTATAAAAAAATACAATAACTAATGTTGATATGACTAATATATTCACCTTAAAGCTACGTGGATATTATTTGCCTTTCTAAGGACTTTGCAGGCAGAGGAGCCCAGAGCATGAAAGCAATGCACAGTTTCATGTTAAGTATTTTCCTCCCATAGAAAAGATTTATAAAAAAAATTACGTGGCTTAATAAATTAAGAAAGTAAAATACAAAACTCAGTATACACCTTATTAATGTTGCAAACTAGATATACAAGTTAGCAGATGTGCCCAGAATATGAAAGCAACGCTCAATTTTCACATAATGCATTTTCCTCCCATAGAAAATCATTATAAAGAAAAGTATAATGTAAGTGGCTTATTGAATGAAGACAGTGATATGAAAAATAACTATTAAACCATAACTCGTTTATTATTGAAAGGATTTTCGTATGTACTGTATTTTCTGTTTATTTTATACTGTAATAGTTGTTTGTTATTATTGCAATAAAAAAAACTGTGATATGAAAAGGCCAAATTCGGTATAGTTTATAAAATTATATACTATGAATGTACAGGTAAGCAGATGAACCCAGAACATGAATGCAACATGCTGAATTTCATTTCCTCGCATTGATAACCAATATAAAAACATTTAATATGGTGTAATGGAGGAAGACAGTGATAAAGACCAAATAAATAAAGACAAAATTCAGTATACAATTTATATAATATTTGGCAAGCAGCTGAGCCCAGAATATATATGAAAACATGCTAAATTACATGTTAAGCATTTTACTCCCATAGAAAACTGTTATAATGAAAATATTTAAAGTGGCTTAATGCATGAAGAAATAATATTCAAAGGCCAAACTCGGTATACACCTTACAGTGATACTGCATAAAAAGGACAAATTCGGTATACAGTTATATACAATATGCACTATGTGAAGGATTTCCTTCCTCCCCTTTTCATTTCTTTTGAAGCTCGGAGTTCTACCGTTCCATCTCTCACTGTAGCCAAAAGTATCCGCTTGCCGCTTGGAGCCGCTGAGTCACGTGATGGCATGAAAAGAGGCGCGTTCGACTTGAAGCGGCGCTGTGCAGAATGATCACCGTATGACAATGTATCAAAGTACCGCGAGAGCGATTTGAATGCATAGGATCCGACTGCTTTCTTATAGCTCTCGCGGTACTTTGATGTCATACGGTAATCATTCTGCAAGCTCTGCTTCAAGTTGAACGCGCCTAACAAAACAGCGTAGCAGGGGACTAGCAGCAATGTTTGCATACGAGATGTGAAAAGAGCGGAATATACACCCACAGACATGTCTACACTTTGATAAATATATTAAGTGTATATGAGAAAATATTAACCGAAAGTATCGATCTTATCAGGCTAGTATCGATCCGATACCAATACCAACGTTGGTATCGATACTATCGATATTTGGATCGATCCGCCCACCCCTAGTCTCTAGAACAGACATAAGGCAAAAAAATAAATCCCGTGTCCAGGTTTTTTTTTTTTTTGCCATGCATTGGTCATAGAACTCTTTGTGGCACTGCCTCGGGTGTTGTAATAGATTTGTTGCGCCAGGTTCATACTCCGTCTGCAGTGCGTAACTGTGTATACAGTATGTGTATGCAGTGAAGAAGCAGCACAGACTAATTTTGCTTTCGCACAGGATGCGTTTGCAGTCCACTCCTGATCTGCGGCGGTTTACCACAAACACAACATTTATCCATTATTTTGATTTCAAATCCAAATGTTGTTACTGCAAATGCTTTTTCAGCATTGTGATTCTCTTTTATCAAAGTACAGTAATACAATCTTTCATAGACATATTCACATTTAAACTCCATAAATATGAACTCAAACGAGTGCCATATGAATGAATGGATGATGCATTTATAGCGCTTTATTGTGTATTGCTGTACACCCAAAGCTCTTTACAATCATTTGCCAAGGCAATCATATTGCCTTGTTTATCTAAAAGTGCACTTTTGCTTGTTTAAAATCTAGCCAAAAAGCCATGTGTTGACTGAAACAGTAGACTTTAATTATGTGAATTTATGGTGTACTTACTACATTTCTGTGTCAATCCATGTTTATTTTTACCACGAACAATGCGTTGTCACTCACTTTAATTCAGCGCCTGCAGCAAAGCAAGAATAGACTCCGTGCGGAAACGATCGCTGCATGACTGTTGCAGACGCACTGCTCCTGGAGCGCTCTGCCGGACTGCAACCGTATGCAGTGTGAACACTCTGATCTGTTAACATGGGCGCTGAAAAATTACACACCGCATACGCACCACAGACGGAGAATGTGTGAACCTGGCGTTACGTCTTTATGCCCGGTCTGTTCTGTTCTCGCTCCATTTAGGCGTGCTGCATTCTGATTGAATCGGATTGCATACTGTGGGAGGTCGGGGGCGCGGGAAGAATCGTGCTATAAAGTGATTTAGAAATCGTGCACGCTCAAATCGTGATTTTATGACGATTTCGATTAATCGCACAGCCCTAGCTACGAGATAGCTAATTTTTATATAATTCAGATTTTTATGATCAAAAAGTGTATATTTTTAAATGTGATTGTTGGTACATTTTACCAGTACTATACTTTTAAAACAAAAATTAAAATAGGGAAATATGCAATAAGAAAATAATTAAAGATTTTTTTAATTTTTTTTCAGCAAAACAAGATTTGTTTTTCAAAAAGCCTTTTTCCAAAAGGTACGTCTTATAATCAGGGTTGACTTTTATTCGGGTCAATACGGTAATTATTAATGTTCAGTCAGAGTTTCTTTGTCTCAAAATCGTTAGTTTTAATGTGTGTCAGTAGCTAAATCAAGTCAGTGATCAAACTTAAAGGGAAAGTTCACCCAAAATTAAAAAAATGATGTTTATCTGCTTACCCCCAGGGCATCCAAGATGTAGGTGACTTTGTTTCTTCAGTAGAACACAAACTAGTGTTGGGCGATATGGTCACTTTTCATATCGCCATATCACCAGCCTGTGAGATCGCCGATACACGATATTATCGTGCATGAGTGGGTGGGGGCAAGAGAGGCTATTTCATAACTATTTGGTGCGTGTGTGAGAGACAAGAGAGCCTGGAAGCACCAATAATCACAATAATATACTTTCAAACATACTGAAAAACTAACATATTAATATTTAAAACAGCTATATTAGTTCATATATTCAGATACAGCAGTCATACATCGCTATTAGGACCGTGCGTCCTACTGTTACAAGTTTGCCGCATCAACGCGGAAGTTATCAGTCTAAAAATCAGTCCAGGTGAAAATCAAAAGTAGATTTATCTTAAAGACCAACAGTTTAACACTAAATATTGGATATAAACGAACACATTAAAGATAAAAGTATTTTCAGGTAAGTTCATATATTTGGAGTAAAGTTAAATTGCATACATCAGTCATACAGCGCTCCGGACCGCACACCCCATGTTGAGCCCTGCTTTAGACTGATAACTTATTAACTGCATATTTTTTATAATAATAATGATGATGAAGAATAAGCATCAATGTTTTTTGTTAATGTGCTGTAAAGAAAATGAAATGCTGGTGACGATGCAGTTTCGTCATGTTCATTCTGTTCAAGAAAAGATGTCTCTTTTAGCACTCTTGACATGATTTGTAAATAAAGGTTTATCACCCTCCAGTAAAATTTTGATGTGGGCTTAAGGTCATTGCACACTGAGTCCGAAATTTTTGCACGTTGAAAAAGAAATACGATCTCACGTTATGTCAATCACACTGCCTCCGAAATTTTCATCCGTCATAAAAAAAAATTGGATCAGGTTTGATTTTTTGCATCCGTGGCAAGCATTTTGAGAGATGTTTTGACAGTTCAGAGCCACCGTACAAGCGAACGCCAAGATCCAGAATGGCGATTGTCAAGTTCATCCACTTCATCTCGCAGCACAAAGCACTGTATATAGATCCTTGCACACCGAGTTCACATAAATTGGTGGTCTTCTTTTTAATATGTGGCTCTAGTATCACTAGCAAAGCATCAAACTGAGCCACTGACATCCTGAAGTAAACTTTGAATCGCCCATGATAATCTCGCTGCTCCTTAATAAGGAGAGGAACTCTCCTTCCTCTATATTTTAGAATTGGATGGACCCAATATTTCCTTTCTTTTTCTTTTTTTTAAGATGCGAGAGAACAACAAAATCATCCTCAATGCTTGAAGACTCCATTTAGTAGGCTACTGTTTTGCGAATTTTTTCGCAACGGATTAATTAATACGCATCGGACTCGGTGTGCAAGGTTTCTGTGTGTGACAAATTTTTAGGACTACGAATAGGAAAAAACGCATATGAAAATTTCGGACTCAGTGTGCAGAGACCTTTAGTTTTAGAGTCCGTTTTTAAAACATTTCCAATGAGGAGGCGAAGCCTAATCTTCATTTGCGCGTATGTGTGAAGTGCGGTACTGAGGTGAAATAGAGGAGCAATTTTATAATAATAGCCCAATAATAATATGCCGCCTAATAATAATAATAATAGTTTTTAGGGCTGTCAAAATGGCTGAAAAACTAAATTCGAATTTTGTACCTAAATATTATCAAAATTCAAATTATATTCGAATTCAAAAGGCATAATTTCAGTTAGAGGAAAAAAAACTTTTGGCTTCTCCCCTGAGGCCACAAGAGGGCGCATCGAACTAAATATTACTAATTCACGGTTATTCAAAGCATAAAATAACACGACTATCTTTGAAAAATGTGCATGTTTAAAATAATGTTTAACCATATATAATTAATTAATTAAATTGCTTAAACAATTAGAAACAAAAAAGCATCATGTATATACACAGTTTAATACAAAGCACGGAAAACCAATCACAAAGAGTAACGTTTTTTTCATTTAAAAACACGAGATGCAGTGGAATGGGGAGAGACCCGTCCCGCCATAAAGTTTTGAGACATGTTTTTTCAAAGTTGAACTTTAAAATATTTTTAAATCGCTTTCTAAATATCCGACTCTCTTTTGCGAGACGCGAGTGCAACGGTGATAGATGTCCCTCTAGAAAATGTGATACATTTGCGTTCTGTGTGAACGGCTTGGTTTCAGTTTTGACGTAAACAACATCATCTCCACATTGATGTTCTCTTTTTCCGCAACGTATCCGGTGGGTTCAACTGGGATAAGTTTAAAAAAAAGCATGAAAATGCAATGACACCCACGCGTCTTTTTTGCAATTTTTTTCTTTCATCTGGGACAGCCAGAAATCGTGCAGTGTGTCTCTGGCTTTACAAGCTTGTACGAACAAAAACCAAGACATATCCAACCTTTTGGACTACGGATAAAACCACATTTACATAATCTCAAGGTGGATCTAAGCATACTGGAACAATCACACTTCTGTAAAATTTCTCCTTGGTAAATCAAAAAAACAAAAATTATTTTAGATTTAACAAGAAACAAAACATCTGATCATTTCTAACCATTAGGCCACGACTTCTCTTTGGACTATATAAAGACTATGGAACAGAGAAATTTTATTTTCATTACAGATTCAAAGTCTTGTCTTCAAGCAATGTATCCCTTAAAAATTATCATCCAGAACTTGTAATGATTTTTTACAAACATCTGGAACTAGAGGATCATAATTTTAATATCTGGTTTTGTTGGGTACCTGGGCACTGTGGAATCAAAGGAAATGAGGAAGCTGACTCTGATGAAAAAGCAGCATTATTGGTGGATCTGAAAATTTGTGCTGTATCTCCTATGGATCTAAAATCAACAATTTCTTCTCATGTTAAAGCTGCAGTTCGTAACTTTTCTTGGTTAAAAATGATCCAAAATCAATATTTGAGCAAGTACATAACAGGACTCGACAATAAGGACTGCCCGATGGCCCGGGGCCAGCGTGAAGGACGCTCGGGACAGTAGACGGATTTGTCACTTGCCCGATCGGGCCACTGTAGCGTCGTCACGAAAGTTTATCATTTGCATGCGTTTTTAAGCCTTGTTAATTAAAAAATTCAAGCGATTAACAAGCATTTGGGCGCGAAAGACAACTCCTTTCACTTGCGCGCTTGTGTTCTGTTCTGTGTGAACAGCACGCGCACAGACAGCTGCGTCTCTGACACGCGCGAGCCGCCTTCGAATGGGCAACTACATACAAAAGTATGTCAAAATACCCCTCTTGGCAAGTAACTTTAACAATGATTAATCTATATTGAATTTATACACTGGAGTACAGATGCTCCGATCAACCAGACATTTTTTGTTTTATTTTAGAGCTTCTGTTCCGTGCTTGCACACAAACTGCACTGCAATCATTTTCCCAAATGTCATTTGTGTGGCAATATTACGTTATTATCCAGGGCTCGAGATTAACGCTTCATTAACGCCAGACAAGTAACAAAAAATAACTAGGCAATCACCTAAACGCAAGTATTATTCTGATTTTATTACATTTAGAGTAAGTGAGGAATCGTGGAGATAGCTACTGTATGTAAGGCATGTACGGTATAAATCAGGGCCGGTGCCAAGGGGGGGCATTCGCGGGCCGGGCCCCCCACTTTCCATCTTCTCCCCTCCTTGCTGAACATGATCGATTTCGAAAGCGAAAGTGAAACCGATAAAACAGCGCACATTATAAAGCGATTGCACGCTTTAGTGAGCGTCAGCAACTGTACGCGATCACAGATTGCACGCTTCCCACCCCCACAATGTGATTTGTGCCCCCCCGAGAAATTCAAATGCCCCCCTGATGGAGGTGCCCTGGCGCCGGCTCTGGTATAAAGTTGCACTGCTGAGGCGAGGCCTCTCCAGGAGAAATGAAAACGCGCAACACAAGGATAGTCAGCATGCTGAGGTAAAAATTCAAAATGAAAAGTTTTTATATTTAAAATACAGGTAGTTAGGCAACATCACACAGCGTTTTCACCATTATGACTGTTTAATAGTTCAATAAGCAAATACAATAATATTAGGTCAATTACATTTTTGGCGGAACCACAGCACATCTCACAGCAACCAGTCGATTCATTGCTGAATGATTCAGTGTTTTGAACGAAAAAAAAAGTTTCATTATCCCATGCGTAAACATCTGATGAATCTGCCATATGAATGAATCGCTTAAATGAACAACTCAGTGACTCACTCATTAAACGCTCACTACTGGCACCTACTGGCGTTTTAATTTCGTTTAAAAGTATTATTTCCACCATCATTTCTTGTTTGTATATTCAACAAATATTTAAAACCATCTCATAACATTATTCAATGCAGTTGTATTTTTTTCAGTGTAAATGATTTAATTTGATAACGTATAAATAACAATAATCACATTATTATAATTGAATTTATAGATTAAATGAAAGATGAAGTATTAATGAGGTTAGTGGGGAAAATTCCCTCTATAAAGGTAAAAAATGCCCTTAGATTAAATATAAAAAAACATGCAGATTTATATGTCACAGCTGATAGAAAGCTTATGATGATGATTGATTTTTTTATATATATATATATATATATATATATATATATATATATATATATATATATTGTCCATTTGTTCTTATTTACTGGCTGTCACTTGTCTTTAATAATGTTTAAACTTTATATTTGTTTATTTTTGGCTAGTGATTTTTGCTGTGGTATTGAAATTGAAATAGAGAATTGTACAATGTAATTGAAATAGAGAATTGTACAATGTAATTGATATCTAAAATATTGGTGTCATATATGCTTATTTATTAGAATACAAGATAACATAGATCAAAAACAATGATAACAGCAACTATTTTATTTTTTGTGGCAGGGCCAGTGAAAATGTTGGCAGGGCAAGTAAAAATCTGTACCACTGAAAATCCTTAGCGTTGATCCCTGCATAACCGGCCAGTGTTCAAAACTATTGCCTTTAGCTCGATAGCCCGGGGGGCGCCAGATTTTTTTTATAGGTTTAAAGGGGGGCGTGACCAAAAAAGTCTGAGAACCACTGGGTTATCTTATAATAATGTTTTCTAATTTGAGTGGTACAGGTAGGTTTTCATGGGAAATTCGAGCATGGCACTGCGTCATTACGTCACGTCTGTAAACATAAAGAAGTTGTCCCGGCTACTAGGCTATTGCACATGCGGATCCTGCAGGTGGTGCATCGTTTATAGCCTTTTCTCACAGCAGCTAGAATAATTAAATGTATCCTTTTGGTGGCAGATTGTAAACCAGAAAGGATTATGTGTTTTTTTACACATTTTTAAATGTGTTTCTGATTAAAGATAGCCTGGGATTACACAAGATTTGTATTTTAAAGAAAACCAGTTCGAAGGGAGCATAATTTGCTTTTTGGGTTAAAAGAATTTCTTAATATGAAATTCGAATAGTATGACAAGACTATAGAAATTTAAATCTACACGCTAATACACACTATACTCATAGTCACGCAATGCTGATGTTGTTAACATTAATAATTTGAGAATAAAGTATAACAATAATAATAATTTACATGGTTTGATGTGATATGAGCTAACCGATCGTTACATTTAATCACCGTTGGTAGTGCGATTAATTGTAATGCTTTTTTCCCTCAGTTGGTCAGAACAAATGTGGCAGACTTGTTACTTGTTCAGATGATAATAAACGGTGAAAATTCTTACAACCCCAAATCAGAAAAAGTTGGGACAGTATGGAAAACGCAAATAAAAAAAGAAAGTAGTGATTTCTAAATTTACTTTGACTTGTATTTCATTGCAGACAATATGAACACAAAATATTTCATGTTTTGTCTGGTCAACTTCATGTCATTTGTAAATATACATCCTTTCCTGTCATTCAGACCTGCAACACATTCCAAAAAAAGTTGGGACAGGAGCAATTTAGGGCTAGTAATGAGGTAAATTGGTTAAATAATGATGTGATTTGAAACAGGTGATGTCAACAGGTGATTGTAATTATGATTTGGTACAAAAGCAGCATCCAAGAAAGGTCTAGTCCTTTAGGAGCAAAGATGGGCCGAGGATCGCCAGTTTGCCAACAAATACGTGAGAAAATTATTGAAATGTTTAAAAACAATGTTCCTCAAAGAAAGATAGGAAGAG
Source organism: Schizothorax lantsangensis (assembly GCA_027422415.1). Classification (NCBI taxonomy): domain Eukaryota; kingdom Metazoa; phylum Chordata; class Actinopteri; order Cypriniformes; family Cyprinidae; genus Schizothorax; species Schizothorax lantsangensis. The sequence continues at coordinate 60,667 of JAPDDO010000118.1, read as the reverse complement.
ATTTGGATATTTCACCTTCAACAGTGCATAACAATTAAAAGATTCAAGGAATCTGGAGGAATTTCAGTGCGTAAAGGACAAGGGCGCAAGCCTAAGCTGAACAACCGTGATCTCCGATCCCTCAGGCGGCACTGCATCAAGAATCGTCATTCATCTATAAGCGATATCACCACATGGGCTCAGGACTACTTTGGCAAACCTTTGTCAAGTACCACAATACGTAGTTACATCCACAAATGCCAGTTAAAACTGTACTGTGCCAAAAGGAAGCCCTATGTTAACAGTGTCCAGAAGCGCCGTCGACTTCTCTGGGCTCGGAGGCATCTGGGATGGACCATCACACAGTGGAAACGTGTACTGTGGTCAGATGAATCAGTATTTCAGGTATTTTTTTGGGAGGAATGGACGCCGTGTGCTCCGGACCAAAGAAGAAAAGGATCATCCAGACTGTTACCAGCAACAAGTCCAAAAGCCAGGGTCTGTCATGGTATGGGGTTGTGTCAGTGCCCTTGGCAAAGGTAACTTGCACTTCTGTGATGGCACCATTAATGCTGAAAAGTACATAGAGATTTTGGAGCACAATATGCTGCCTTCAAGAAGACATCTTTTCCAGGGACGTCCATGCATATTTCAACAAGACAATGCAAAACCACATTCTGCACACATTACAAAGTCCTGGCTGCGGAGGAAGAGGGTACGGGTACTTGACTGGCCTGCCTGCAGTCCCGACCTGTCTCCAATAGAGAATGTGTGGCTCATTTTGAAGCGCAAAATGCGACAACGAAGACCCCGTACTGTTGCCCACCTTAAGACTTGTTTGCAGGAAGAATGGGACAAAATTACACCTGAAACACTTCATCACTTGGTGTCTTCAGTCCCTAAACATCTTTTAAGTGTCGTGAAAAGGAATGGCAACATTACAAAGTGGTAAATGCTTTACTGTCCCAACTTTTTTTGGAATGTGTTGCAGGTCTGAATGACAGGAAAGGATGTATATTTACAAATGACATGAAGTTGACCAGACAAAACATGAAATATTTTGTGTTCATATTGTCTGCAATGAAATACAAGTCAAAGTAAATTTAGAAATCACTACTTTCTTTTTTTATTTGCGTTTTCCATACTGTCCCAACTTTTTCTGATTTGGGGTTGTATTTAGGTCATATATTCCAAGACGTAGGCTAGAATCTGTGATTGCGAAGTACAGTAAACATCCACACCGGTGCAGTGACTGACTGCCACACATACTCCTCAAAACATTAGATTCATCCACGCTGGAGCTGTGCCGGAACACAACCCCACGCAAGCAAGATAATTTCGCAAGCAGCTTGCAATTCCAGGTTTTCAAACATATATGGCAACAAAGAGGCAAAACATATGGACTGTAGCTTTAATAACAAATGGCAAACAGAGTGGGATCTATATACAATGAATAAACTCCATGAAATTAGAAAAAAAACAATTTTCTAACCGATGGGACCAGATTGTTTATACCCGCTGTATAAACTGGTCATTCCAGGATGACACAAGTTTTTAATACTAGGGGAAGATCCTCCAACATGTTCTTTCTGCCGAATGCCTTTATCCATTAAGCATGTTTTATTGGATTGTGCTGGTCTCAACATATTGAGGATTTTTTTTTTTATTCAGTTAACTCTTTTGAAGAGAGTTTTAACAGAGTTAAGCCAAATACAGTTTTGGAGTTTTTTGCAAAAATAAATTTTAAAAACATGATATAATTCAGTCATAATACAACCCCAAATCAGAAAAAGTTGGGACAGTATGGAAAACGCAAATAAAAAAAGAAAGTAGTGACTTCTAAATTTACTTTGACTTGTATTTCATTGCAGACAATATGAACACAAAATATTTCATGTTTTGTCTGGTCAACTTCATGTCATTTGTAAATATACATCCTTTCCTGTCATTCAGACCTGCAACACATTCCAAAAAAAGTTGGGACAGGAGCAATTTAGGGCTAGTAATGAGGTAAATTCGTTAAATAATGATGTGATTTGAAACAGTTGATGTCAACAGGTGATTGTAATTATGATTTGGTACAAAAGCAGCATCCAAGAAAGGTCTAGTCCTTTAGGAGCAAAGATGGGCCGAGGATCGCCAGTTTGCCAACAAATACGTGAGAAAATTATTGAAATGTTTAAAAACAATGTTCCTCAAATAAAGATAGGAAGAGATTTGGATATTTCACCTTCAACAGTGCATAACATAATTACAAGATTCAAGGAATCTGGAGGAATTTCAGTGGGTAAAGGACAAGGGCGCAAGCCTAAGCTGAACAACCGTGATCTCCGATCCCTCAGGCGGCACTGCATCAAGAATCGTCATTCATCTATAAGCGATATCACCACATGGGCTCAGGACTACTTTGGCAAACCTTTGTCAAGTACCACAATATGTAGTTACATCCACAAATGCCAGTTAAAACTGTATTGTGCCAAAAGGAAGCCCTATGTTAACAGTGTCCAGAAGCGCCGTCGACTTCTCTGGGCTCGGAGGCATCTGGGATGGACCATCACACAGTGGAAACGTGTACTGTGGTCCGATGAATCAGTATTTCAGGTATTTTTTGGGAGGAATGGACGCCGTGTGCTCCGGACCAAAGAAGAAAAGGATCATCCAGACTGTTACCAGCAACAAGTCCAAAAGCCAGGGTCTGTCATGGTATGGGGTTGTGTCAGTGCCCTTGGCAAAGGTAACTTGCACTTCTGTGATGGCACCATTAATGCTGAAAAGTACATAGAGATTTTGGAGCACAATATGCTGCCATCAAGAATACATCTTTTCCAGGGACGTCCATGCATATTTCAACAAGACAATGCAAAACCACATTCTGCACACATTACAAAGTCCTGGCTGTGGAGGAAGAGGGTTCGGGTACTTGACTGGCCTGCCTGCAGTCCCGACCTGTCTCCAATAGAGAATGTGTGGCGCATTTTGAAGCGCAAAATGCGACAACGAAGACCCAGTAATGTTGCCCACCTTAAGACTTGTTTGCAGGAAGAATGGGACAAAATTACACCTGAAACACTTCGTCACTTGGTGTCTTCAGTCCCTAAACGTCTTTTAAGTGTTGTGAAAAGGAATGGCAACATTACAAAGTGGTAAATGCTTTACTGTCCCAACTTTTTTTGGGATGTGTTGCAGGTCTGAATGACAGGAAAGGATGTATATTTACAAATGACATGAAGTTGACCAGACAAAACATGAAATATTTTGTGTTCGTATTGTCTGCAATGAAATACAAGTCAAAGTAAATTTAGAAATCACTACTTTCTTTTTTTATTTGCGTTTTCCATACTGTCCCAACTTTTTCTGATTTGGGGTTGTATTTCTCACCGTGAAAATAGCCACAGAAGCTGGATTGGAGTTACAAACACAAACAAACTTGTAAAGTCTACAAGCGTGGACAAAAATACCACTGCACAGTTAAAGTAAATCCATTATGTCTGAAATGAAAATGATTGACTGCCGCATTAAATTTATATCTGTGTTTCACAGTGTAGCACATTATAGCCAATCACACATGAGTCTGTTGAGCTTATGAATGCAATGGCCAATCAGAGTCATTCAGATGAGTCATCACTAAAATGGTACCGTTTCTTTGAGTCTGCGCGGGCACTGACAGGCTGCCTGAATTAAGCTTGCGAATTCTCTCATCATAAACAAGTGCAGATGTATGTAGGATGTAAGCAAGCGATTCATTCATCAGTGTATAGACAGCTTTATTGATTACAAGGGGAGGTTTTTTTTTTAAGTGTGTAATCTCGCGCTAGACTGAAATCAGTCATAATGTGCTTTGACAATATAAATGTCCTTTGCTTGCTTTCCCTGTATAATTTATTCGCTGTTTGAATAACTGTGGAAGGTACAGGTAATTAATTTCTTCATCTGTGAACATGATTTGTGAATTCCATACATCTCTTTATAGTGAAAACCATATTTATTATGTCTATGGTGAAAACAACGTCTCCCATCGTTCCACCCGTCTACACGGCGTCATCAAGCTTTGCCTTTATTGTTTTGAACATGCGACCTCTAGCGGTGAAAACTTACATATTGTGCCTTTTAAACATGAAAAACCAGAGTCTTTCAGTTCGAATTACAACTTGTTTTTCTTTATAGTGGAGCTAGCTAGTGCTAAGGCCTTTTTTATTATGGGGGGGGGGGGGGGCTGTTTTGATTATCATAACTCGATAAGATATTTTAAAAGAGATTGTTGTGAATAAAATAGTTTATCCAAAAATAAAATGTCTTATCACCAGGGATGCATCAGTCTGATACTCTGTATCGACTCCGATACTGGTGTTTTCTGCCGGATCGAGTATTGGTCAGATGAGACCGATCCAAATCCGATATTGTGCATATACTATTCTGTGTTATTGTTAAGCCCCACGAAAGGCACAAAATCGTTATGAAGCACCATAAAGTTTTCTTTATTCTTTTATTCTTTATTTTAAAAGGGACAATTCACATTAATTAACATAAGTAAACAAGTCTACTGTGTAAATGTGCCAGATTTCACAAAAAAGTTCACAAGTACACAGAAAACATGTATTCTGGCAAACATAGTCACAAACCAAAGAGAAAAAATTAAAATAAAAAATTAAACAAATACACAAACAAAACAAGAAACCACTACTTCAAATTATGAAGACATGTTTGATTATCCAATAACCACCCTTTTATCGATTCAGAGAAAGAAGCAATAGATGTAATATTTCTTATTTCTATGGGTATAGTGTTCCTTTTATGTACTGCTCTATAAAAAATGCTGACTGCCCTATATTCTTCTATGTGTTATTATACAGTCCCCTCAAGTAGTGGCTCTAGTAAATTAATTAGAATTTCGACTTATAAATTTATGGGCAATTCCATGCAAAAGTCATCTGTAACATGAAAAAAAAAAAAGTTTTTTACCAAAAGAATAAAACCCTGTTTAACTTGTGCATTTAGGTCTGTATTTTACTGCATTAACTTGCTTTAATATAAATTTGAAGGAAATTGCTATGTTTATCCACCACATATGAGGGGTGCACCTGAAGTAAAATTACATTTTCATTTGACTGTGTTTCATGTTTTCAAATTAGAGATCAAAGACTGCCCATTTTTAATTTATGACAACAGTAAGTATTTTGTAGAAAGATGGAGGCCTGTCTGAAAAGTAAATAAACTCACTTTGTCTAAACAGCAATGCGTTTTGGATTTATAAGGGCTAGATTTATGAGGTCAGGATGCTTAAGCGCATCCTGTCATGTCCGTAACATTTATATCATATAGTGATCAAGTGATTATTAATGCAATTAACTTTAAGCTTTTAAACCCTCAGACAGAACAGACAGGTTGTCGATGAGTAGGGTTGGGAATCGAAAATCGATTCCGATTCCAGAATCGGATACTTAAGGTCAGGAATCAGATACTTGTTGTCAAATTAAAATTTCGATTCCGCCTATCAATTCCTATGCGCTTTTTTTTTTCTTCATCTGTGAGGACCGGACCTACAGTGATCAGCCAGGACCTTGCTCGCTAGGAAGCGCTCCAAAGTTTAGCTACAGTTGCGATCAGAAGCCTAAAAAGTTAAGTATAATATTTGTGATAGCTAAACGTGTTGCAAGAGAGGTGTCACCACCAACATGACAAAGCACTTTAATTTAATAGATCGTTAAAGATCGCCAACACGATTCAAACACCAACGTGATTCTATTCCTAAATTACAAAGATTCAACCGTTTCATTCCTCAACCTTCGACGTACAGCGTACGATCACATCAGTGTGATTTGAACATTTAAATCTGCGCTCGCGCTGCCACTGACCTGAAGAGAGCAGCTGTCATCCGTCTGGAATGAAACAGCCTCACAGTCTTTTCAACCACACAGATCATTATTTCTGTGTTACAAACATTCAAATCACAGAAGTACTGGGATAAAAGTTTATAGTTCAGATATAAACTCTGATGTGTACGGTAGCGATTAAAATAGAGTAAATCACCTTTTTGAAAGTAATTTGACACTTCAAATGTAGATTTATCGATTACATTGTTACGCCTGTAGGTGGCGAAAATGGGCTGTTAAAATGTATTTGTGTTTGAATCACACAAGAGATTCATTCAGTCACTGAATCATTCATTCATAAATTACATGTGATTTTGTTTAGTTGTCTAACTTTTTTTCTTTAGAATCATGAGCGAAGCAGAACTTACATTGGGGAAAAAAAAAAACCTTAATTTGTTTTTTTAATTTATCCAGAATCATGCAGTTCTATTTTGCACACAAACAGCTCTTAAAGAGTCCTGGGGCCTGTACTATGAAGCCAGTTTAGCTGGCTAGCCAGGTAAGTTTCAGTTTAGTTTGCACTGATCCAGGATTTTAGGTACCGTGAATGTGGCTTGGCTTTTAGCTGCGTTCATTGCCATAGTAACTTACACTGCACAGCTAACCTGCTCCGGGGCAGGTTATGTTCTGAGTTAGAGATCGCAAACTGAAATTGAACCAATCAGATGTGAGCAAAGTGACACATGTCTGACACAAAAAAAAAGTCACTTCCCCAGTCTCTCTTCCTACAAATTAAAGCTCACTATGAAGTACCTTAAAAAAAAATATATATATATATATATATATATATACAACAAAATTGTCTGGCTTTAATGATAATTACAATTTACATATGATTTATATAATTATAATATGATTTATATTATTATTACTCCATTACCCACAAGCACTTTTAGTTTAACAATTATTATAAAACGATTATTTTAAAGGAATATTAATATATACAGATCATATGTAATATAAATAAGCGGTAGAATCAATAGATAACATTTTAAAAATGGCTACATGTGACCTTACATGTTTGAGTCTCTATCACTATATATTATCAACTATATAAACTAACTTCACAAGTTTCACTTGTGACTGCACTGATAGAGCAAGATAATCTCCTTTATTTGTCCTTTCATGGACAAGTACTTCAGTGGAAATGTGTTTAAATTCCTCATTCTTTAATCTCTCAACCTTTAACAAAATAGATTTGAATCTCGCTGGCTCTCTCGTGAGAAGTGAATCACACTTGCTCTGTGTTGTGATTGGCTATTTGCCGCTGATGTCACACATTCATGTGCACGCGCTTCATTAACTCAGGATCAAGCCTGAGTTGACAGAGAAAGTTGATGATCAGCTTCATGGTACAAACAAAGCCAGATTGGAGTGGTTTGGTTTTGTCAACTCAAAACTTATCCTATAACTCTGAATTTGTTCATCTACCATCATGGTACAGGCCCCAGTTTTTATGTAGCCTGTTGATTTTTGTTCATGGTATTCAGCTCCAATAAATGGTTTGCAAAAAAGAGACTCTGAGAGAGATAAATGTTTGATATCATTATTTAATCACATTGGAATCGAAACTGGGAATTGAAAAGAATCGAATCGATAAGCAGAATCGGAATCGATAAAATTCAAACGATACCCAATCCTATCGATGAGTGACAGAGCAAAATAAGGATGGAGAAAAGGTGCGAGTGCCCTTGAAGGACGTTCAACTCGGTTTTGTTTATATTTTGCTTGGCCTATAATCTTAAATGACATTTGTCGTATTTATTTATTTTTCTCTGCAACACTTTTCTTACTTTAACAGAAAAAAATGTCAAACTAATTTTGTCAAGATTAATAAAAATAGCTAATAGGCTATTTTTGTACAACCTACACTTTTTTTCTCTCTCTGGGACACTTTTTTTCTATTGTGTTGTAAATGTTAAACGAATTGTATCCTGACAATAATAAAAATAGGCTAAGAAATACGATTTTTGTACAACATTTTATTTTCTCTGTGATACTTTTTTCCTACTGTTAAATGTAATGTTAAACGAATTTTGTGTCTTAAGATAATTAATATAAATTCAAGTCAAAGTTAATAAATTCAAGACTCTTGACAAGTTCCGTGCAGTGCTGCCGAATGAAGCTCGTTGATAGGCATGCTCTTGCAGTGTTCAAAACGTGCACGGGCGCGTTCAACCGGGAGAAATGCCCATATAAGGAGTTCCACCCTCATTTACGTCATGAAGAGCCACGATTGAAAAAAAAATAACTCAACTTGTACGAACCCGGTAGTAAGATTTTTGACACCGAAATACTGCATCATACATCCAAATTATTTTTTGAAACTTTGTCCATGCTCAGCATGAGAATCCAACTCTTTAAGTGTAAACAACTCTGAATGCCTGAAACAGCATTGTGCCCCCCCCTCCTTTAATCATTCGAATAATCGTTAGATTCATCAATGATCAAAATAATCATTTGTTGCAGCCCTAGTACACAAATGTTTTCCTTTTCCCAAATGTCTCAATTTATTCTTATTTATTCATTTTAGGCCTGATGAAAGTGAAAGAAGGACAAGATCTGAATGAAGTGGAGGAGAAATGTCAGCGTCAGAAAGATCATGACGTCAATGGAGAAAAATCAGTGAGTTGCAGCATTCAAATAACAGACGTCAAAAGGCCTTTCAGCAGCTCTCAGTGTGGAAAGTCTTTCACATGTAAAGCAAGCCTTGAGCATCACATGTTAATTCATGCTGGAATAAAGCCTTTCAGCTGCTCTCAGTGTGGGAAGTCATTCACACATATAACAAACTTTGAGCATCACATGTTAATTCATACTGGAATAAAGCCTTTCAGCTGCTCTCAGTGTGGAAAGAGTTTCACACGTAAAATAGACCTTAAGAATCACATGTTAATTCATGCTGGAATAAAGTCTTTTACCTGCTCCTAGTGTGGAAAGAGTTTCACAAAGAAAAGGCAACTTAAGGATCATTTGGTAACTCACTCTTCAGAAAAGCCTTTCAGCTGCTCTCAGTGCGGAAACACTTTCACACGTAGAGCAAACCTTAAGAGGCACATGTTAATTCATGCTGGAATAAAGCCTTTCATCTGCTCTGAGTGTGGGAAGTCATTCACACATAAAGCAAGCCTTGAGGATCACATGTTAATTCATGCTGGAATAAAGTCTTTCAGCTGCTCTCAGTGTGGAAAGGGTTTTACACAGAAAGGTCACCTAAATGATCATTTGGTAACACACACTTCAGAAAATCTTTTACACGTAAAGGCTACCTTGAAACTCGCATATTAATTCATTTACATTTACATTTATGTATTTTAGCAGACACTTTTATCCAAAGTGACTTACAGTGCATTCAGGCTATACATGTTTTATCACTACGTGTGTTCCCTGGGAATTGAACCCACAATCTTTTGCGCTGCTAACGCAATGCTCTACCACTGAGCCACAGGAACACTCATAGTGAGGTAAAGCCTTTCAGTTGATCTCAGTGTGGATAGTTTACATTTACATTTATTCATTTAGCAGAAGCTTTTATCCAGTTCATCTCAAACAGACACAGTGCTTGTAATACCAATTTTCAGGCATTGTTCAAATAAGTACGAGCTAGATGGAGAGATTAAAGGAAAGAGAAAAAGTTTTTTTTTTTTTTCATTTTTTTTTTCAAATAGTGACAAAAAAGATGCGTTCACACTACAAGCGATACAGCGACAAAGCAACACAGTCCTATTAATTTAAATGAAGAGCCAGCCATTTCCGGTGACACGAGTGACAGTGACCAGGATGGCAACAGGATGTAGGTGTGTCCAGTGCCTACAATGGAGGAAATGTTAGTAGAGCTATGACAACAATACTCCTGCATTTATGATGTTTCCTCAAGGGACTACTGCAACAGAGTGAACAAAGTTCAGATAAAAACATATTTTAACTTAAGTTCTCTTTGGAGGATTGACAGTCCATACTGTCCTCTTCATGCAATCCAGGTATGTGTTCACTGTCAGGTTTTCATTCACTTTTGGCCTTTTCTGATGACAAGACAGCCAGAGTAAAAAAAACACCATTAGGTAGCCATTGTTTGTTTACGCTCACAGTACCTTCTGTCAGTCGATAGTCCTTTCTTCTTGAAGACAGCATGAACATTAAGACGGCAAGCAATGAAGGGTCAGGTAGCTATTTGTAGTCTGACATGTTTTAAAAATTTTTTTTAAAGGGGTCATCGGATGCAAAATTCACTTTACAAGTTGTTTGAACATAAATGTGTGTTTGAAGTGTGTGTACACATCCATCCTATAATGATAAAAATCCACCTAGTGTTTTTTTTTAAATCCCCTTTCTCAAATCAGGCCGTTCTAAGATTCCTGTCAGAATGACGTAGTTTTGCACAGGCCGCTCCCACGGTAGTTGATTGACAAGGCCGTCTTACCTTAGACCTGCCTTGAGTGAGCTGTCATCAATCCGTTATCACTCTCCAGAACATTCTCGTTCACCATTCCTGGATGGTGGAATAATCTTCCCACCCCTATCCGGAATGCTGGATCCCTGTCAATTGTAAAGAATTTAATCTTTTACATTGTTTAATTTTAGCTCTTTTGTTTTAAGCTTTATTTTGAATTTCAGCTTTAGGGAATCTTAAAATTCTAGATTAGTATGATCAATTGATATTAATCAAAACGTCCAATTTATACCTTATTTAACACTTGTCCAGCGAGTCGTTAAGTTTCAGTATATTCTGATAAATTCTGTTTATTTTCGTGGCCACAATATAATAATACAGAATTATTTAAGTACCTTTATGACAGTTATGAGCATAGGTAACGTTATCTTTAGGCAAAGCTTGATTTGAAAATTACACACCAAAACACAGAACACTTCTCTAAGAATCAAACAAGAGTTTATTTACTATCTTACTAACATACATGAACTAAGCTAAATAACACAAACACAAAATACATACACACAGGCAATGACTTGTTGCAATTGAGAATGATTAAAATATAGCACTGTTTTACACACGATTTTACTCGTGTCGATCATCAAATGGAGAACTCTCTTAATTTTACTTTAGAGATAGATACGACCAGTTCAGCAGAATAGAGATTTTGTTTGATTACTTGCTTTTAAGTTGAAATGGTGCTGATCTGTCTTTCGTTTCGTTTCCGGATGTTGGAAACCCCGCGTGTCGTTGTCGCGTGGCGTCACTCTGGGGATGTCCTTTTGTTGTTGCTTGTTTGCTCGGTGTTGTTTAATGCTTCAAGGAAGTCTGTTTCGATTTCTTATGGCTTTAGATGTTGAAGTTCCTTTCGCGTAGCTTCAGACTTTCTTCAGAGATTTAACTAGATGTTGGTTCAATGTTCAAACTCGGCCAGGTGTTAAAGGCTGCGAGATTTTGTTGGTGTAGCTCCGAGTTTCAAAGAAGCACGCGATTTCCGAGCAGAGCAGAGAGAGAGAGAGCAGAGAGCGGGGATCCGCTTTTTAGAGGGACTGACGTCAGAGGCCTTCCGTTCAACCCCCAGAGGCTTCCACCAATTAGATTGTCCTTTTGGACAGAGCTCCGCCTACACGGCTCATTTTCCATGCAGTAAATTTATCTGCTTAGTTATTTTGTCACATGATGAAAATATATTTTAACACGTTCTAATCACACATTATTATACTCAATATTAACTTCCCATGCACACCAAATTCTTGCATTTGTCCTGACCATTAATATGAAACCAAATATAAGGTATTTGACATACATTAATAGCTTTCATGCTAAAACTAACTCAAAAGGGTTCTATTTAAAGATTAGAAATAACACATCATGCATATGATGCTATAAGTGTAGTACTCACTTTACAGGAGAAAATTATACCTCCAAAGATTATAAAAACATACCATGGATTACAATGACACAGCAAGCTTATAAATGACATAAAATACACATTGATATATTTTGTAAAATATATTGTATATATTGCTTTTGATAACAGCAACAGGTATTAATTGTCTTTTGGAACACTTTATAAAAAGTTTGAGTCTTTGTTCGGTTAAAGAAATGAAAGGCACATATCCTTGCCATGTCCTGGGAGGACGGGAGGTCAGGAAAGTCACTGTCCGGGTCATGAGAATGTCACGTTTGTGGGGATCTGGTCTTCCTTAGCTTGAACGTCTGTCGTAAAACGTCTTTTCTTGTTGATAAAAATCATTGAATTATGCGTTAACGATCAGAGGATCCATAAAGTTTGTCGTTTTGACCATTGCCAGATGTTTACCTCAAAGCTCTCCTATTTTGAGAGGTTTCTTTACGATGATAACCCGAAGGCATGGCAGGAAATTGGCCAGCCAGTTGGGTGAGGTGCTCTTCCTCTGTCAATTTTATGACTTGCAGATAGAGACGAAAGTTTCTTTAAGCCTGAGGAATTTTGTGGTTGCACTTAGTGTGTGTGTGTGTGTGTGTGTGTTCTTTCCTCCACACAGGTCCTACACATCCCCCTTTTGCTCGGTGAGGTTCCCATTGCGAACGTCGGCGGGCACTGGAACAAGAAGCAGGGAGAACAGGCACACACAAGACACAAACAACATCTCCATCACTGACTGAATCCTGGTGTAGGGTAATTTGGGAAAGAACAGGTTAGGAACTTGAGAAGATGTAGGGGTGCATTCTTTAGGATTACCGGCAATTGAGTCATTCCGATTGGTTTTAAATTGTCAGGGGTTCGACGAGGCGGTATAGGCGTGATCTCAAGCAGGTTGGTTGAGTTCTCAGGTTCAGGTTCTTGGTCGGTTTTATCACGTCGGAAAATGCGTGGGACGCCTGACGTGCATTTGTTGAAAGACTCTTGAACGGCGTTCACTCGCTTGTGTAGGAGGAAGGCCAGTGTCAATGTCACAACGTACCCTACAATAGTAGAGATGCAAAGCGCTGTGTCAGCGGCAGACCAAGACCGAATAATAGGCGCGCCAGCGGGCGGAAGGCGAGCGATAGCTTCTAAAGCTGTATCAACAGGAGTCAAGTCAATAAGTTGCGTTCCTTCCTCCTTGATCCTTTCTTCCAATTCTGGATCAAGGACGAAGGAGTGCTGTTTGAAGAAGGGCGAGATTTCGATTTCAGCCTGATACTCGTCGTCAGTAAGGTGATACAATGCTAACTCGTCAATATGGAGGATCGAGCCCTTAGGGACAGTGATCCATAAAGTTTGGTTGGGCAGGGTAATGCGTGTGGCTGTGTCGTGTTGATCGTATGTGAGGGTAGCTGTTCGTGCCGGGGTGTTGACCAGCCATCGGTTTCCGATGATTTCGGCTTGCGTTACCTCAACTTGAGAACGTGGTGTTGCTTCGGCGGGGCAGCTAGTGTCGGGTCTAATGGATTCTAGACCGCAGATGCCCTCAGTATTATCGCGTACGAAATATTTACTCGGGCAAAGGAAGTGAATGTCATTCGTGCGCGTACACATCCTTAGGTTTGGGACCAAGTACAACTGCTCGTTGTTATCGTGATACGCAATGAATTCAGGAGTGAGGATTTTGACATAGGTGTTCCCTTGCCAAAATCCCACATTCACAACGTCTTTGAGCCGGTAAATGTTATTCGAGTCGCTAATGGGCAAACTGAGGAGAAAGGCCAAGTCGCCTGCTTCCGGGTCTACGTACAAGGGAATAGCGATACCCAGGGAAAAAGCGAGATGGGTTTGGATGGGACTAGCAGGGCCCGCGGTGGCCGAAGTTAGGATGTTTTGGACAAGGTTTAAGAGGTATCAAGTAGTGTGGAATCCTACACATGGCTAAGTTATCAATCGAGGACTTACTTCACGTAGCATGTCAGTCATGATTTGGCGGGTCGCCTCGATCGGTTGATAACGGTTCTCACAACGAGTTACAACGACTTTATTGAAGGGAGTCAATCTTAATTTTGGGACCTGGATTTAAATAATTGGTAAAGGGAGTTCCCTGATGAGGGGACTAGAGGGGAGAGGAAATTATAGTGAAAGAGGAAGAAGGAGAAAAAACAACACACAAAAAAAAACAAAAAGAGACACAGGTGAGAGGAAACAACAAAACGAGAAACGACGGCACAAGGACACCGAATGAGGTTAGGCAGCAAACGAGTGTCACATGTGTGAAATAACTCCTCTCTACTAGAGGTTGACTCTAGCAGTGCAGCTGAGGAGAGAGTGTAAGTGTTGTGTTTCAACAAGGTCGCTATATGTTTTCCTAACGGAAATTATGTTAGTGTGGTGTAGAGCATATGATTGTCGGTCTGTGTCAGTGGGTTTGATCTTCCCCCTTTTCCGGTCGGCTGGAGCTCTGGTGCCTCTTTATCTGGTTTCGATGGACCCATCGAAGGACTGGCTCGCTGCGCCCTTGTCCGATTTTGATTCGGTAGGCGACAGGTGAGAGCTTGTCTACAATCGCGTGGGGTCCTGTCCAGCGAGGTAGGAACTTCTTTGACAGGCGATGGGGAGCGTTCTGCCTTGGTCGGGCGAAGCTGTAGTACCACACTTTGTCTCCGACATTAAACTCATGGTGAGAGGCCTTTTGGTCGTAGTAGGCTTTACGACCTTCTGCACTTCGTTGTAGTTGCTGTTGAGCGAAGGCGAAAGTCGTTCTCAGGTGCTGATGCAACTCTTCCAGGTATTGGTGAGTGGTATAGGCGTTGACGAGGTTCAGGTCACCAGGTTGGTACAGCAGGTGTAGCGGTAGCGTCATGTTTCTCCCTGTCATCAATGTGAATGGGGGTACGCCAGTAGACTGGTGAGGGGTGGCTCGAGCAGCCATCAGTACCAGCGGAAGTTTAATATCCCAATCCTTTTGATTGGTGGACACATACTTCTTCAACATGCTGACCACTGTTTTATTGGCCCGTTCAACTTGACCCGAGGAAATTGGGTGATGGCTTATATGGAGCTTGGCCTGTACACAGAGGAGTTTCCACACTTCCTGCATGATGTCGGCGGTGAAGTGGGTTCCGCGGTCAGAGTTGACCCTTAACCTGTTAACCTGCACCAGGACGCGGGCGCACTGAGAGCTCTTTGTTTGCACACGTCATTGTTTTCAAACAGATAAAGTAAAACAGGACAAAATGAATCTTGACAAACTATATATCATTTTGAAGGTCTAAGCCTCTAGCATCGACGACAGATCGCTGTTTTTCGATAGAAAGCTTATACGGAATGTATTTGCTAAATTTGTGTAAGCAGTACACCAAAACATGTAGAAAAAACCCCCGCAGTACATACCATATTCATCCTGATAACGACTCTCAAACGTATCCACTGCTGTAAATCCTGGTTTAGTTTGAAAGATAAGAGTCCACTGAACAACATTCCATCGAGCACTTTTAGTCCAAAGAAACAACAACGCTGTAATTTAGATTGTTAATCCTTTGTTTACGTCTCATCTCTTCAGGGAGAGTTATTGTTTGTGTCCGTTATGGAACAGATTACGCTCAAAAACAGCGTCTTGGTGGTAAAAAAACAGCACGATTTTGTAGCAGACAATGTTCCAAACAGAATGAAATCATCCAAAAAAAAAAAAGTCAAAGATACACACGAAGATTGTTTATTTGAATTCTGGCGCTCCCTCGCGACGGCGCATGACGCACGCTGTGACGCACCTGTCATCTGATGGGGCGTAACTTAGCGATCTTTTTAGCACAAAAAACATTTCTTTTTTTTCTTCTTCAGCAGTTTTCATATATGTTTGCGTGTTTTGTGGAGAATGTGCCTGTATCAGTATGATTAACATCTCTATGGCTGATAATCAGCATGTAATTACTGACTGTTCACAGATATCAGTGTGAATGCAGTCTATATAAAAGGCCATTATAATGTGAATATTGACTATATTGGGCGGCCATCAGTGTGATTAGCATCTGTATGAATGATCGTCAGCATGTGATTACCTAATGTATGAGCAGGAAAGCATCTGAATGTCAGGAAATCGGTATGTAATTAAGTTATTTTTTTTTTTATTTTATTAGGTTTTTTTTTTCATCACTCAAAAATTATTATTATGGTATTATTCTAGTGCTCAAATAAATCACTGATACGATGTCTAAGATTGTAGTAGAACTCTTCAATAATTTGGTAAATATTTTTCCTCAAACGGGGGGGGGACTAGAAAAATGTCTGCAGGAATCTCATTTTTCATGGTATCTTCTTCAGATTTGAAATATAAACTCATGAGACATGTGACTTTCAACCCATTACTTTTCTGGATTTCTCCAGGACTGATTTCATGTATTTTTATATGAAATAAAAAAAAATTCAGTGTGGTACAAATTTTATCAAGGCACTTCAGTGTCTATAACTTTTTATATTTTTGAGCATCATCAACTCTGGATGATGGATGGTAAAGGCCAAAGGGTCTTCTTTCCAAAGACACCACAATTGTGTGTGTGGCACACTGAAGTCAGGAGCTGTTACCATTTTAAGTTAGTTAGTCATTTTCAGCTGTGATTCCCAATATGGGGGGTGCAGGTTAACAGGTTAAAGGCAGTCCAAATCTTGAAAAGATGTGGTTCATTAACAGGCAGGCTGTTGTTTCTGCTGTATCATTGGGAGCTGGGAGGCACTCTATCCACTTCGTGAATTCGCAGACCACGGTGAGGAAGTATTTGTTACCTCGCGTTGACCGTGGCAGGGGTCCTACCCAGTCTATTTGGAGGTCCGACCAGGGGAAGGTCATTCCTTTCCTTTGCAGTGGGGCTCGGTGGTTTGGGTTTGCCGGTTGAAACTGGCAACACACACCAGGCATCCTTTTACGTATTCCGCCACGTCTTGCTGCATGCCAGGCCAGTATGCTACTTGCTTGAGTGTTTCATAGGTGGCCTTGGCGCCGTGGTGTCCTGCGCATGGTGCATCGTGTGCGTGTGTCAGCATCATCCCCCTTTGGCCGTGAGGGACTACGAGCTTTGGCGTAGTTAGGGCTCAGGGACATACGTGAGAACACCGTCTTTCAGATGCAGCATGTGCTTGATTGAGTGGAGCGTGCGGAGCTCGGAGGAAGTTGCTAGATCGGAAGAGGAAATAGGATGAGTTAAGGGGTCGGAAATGTGAGTTGCCATAGTTCGCAGTGTTCGATCCGCATGTTGGAGTGTGAGGAGATCGTTAGCAGTGAACTGAGGTGAAATGGCAAGGTGGGAGGAGGTGGGGTTTTTGTACGCCAGTGGCGTGTTGGCGGCGGGTAATGGCCGCTACTGAAGGGTTGGGAGGGAGGGTTTGAAATGTCCAGGACTCTCCGTGTGATGCACCTGCTTTGGCGAGGGCATCGGTTTGGTCATTGAAGTCTTTGTCCTGTCCTGGTTGACGTGAATGACCTCGAACCTTTTTCCAATATACGATAATGTCATGTTCAGTGACAATGGCATCGCCTGCTTGGAAGAGTTCCTGGTGTTTGACAGGCTTGTTGTTAGCTGTCTTGAATCCATTCTGTTTCCATCCAGCTAAATGGCATGTGAAGCTTAGACGGGCATAGTTCGAATCGGTGCAGATGAGGAGTTCTTTGATGTTGTGGGATGCAGCCACTTGTAGTGTAATGAGGATGGCTGCTATTTCAGCATATTGCGATGAGCGAGGGCCTAAGTTGAATTGTCGGGTGGACAAGGGTCGTTGTTGAGCCAGACCACTCCCGCTCCAGCTTGTAAATTGCCCTTGTGGCTGTAGGAGCAGCCGTCGACATATGCTGTGGGCATTCCTTCACATACATTCTCCTCGAAGTACCTGTGATTCGTCAGTTGAGGTTGTGGCGGTTCTTTAGGTTCCGCTGGAGTATGCAGCGTGTCCGTTGAACAGTTTTGGCAGGCCGCTAGCCCGTTCCCAGTGAGGATTTGTAGTTTTGGGCATATCTTGCCTCGACGTCTCGTCCTTGGAGTGTCATTAGCCAGGTAGCTATGCGTGCGTTGGTCACCACGCCATCTCTGATGCGTTGACTGTTTAGGAAGGTGACCGGCTGATGACAAGTCTCGATGATGACTTTCTGTGCACCGATGTAATTAGAGAAACGCTGGATAGCCCACACAGTGCAAAGCAATGCCTTTTCGCAGTTTGAGTACTTGCATTCTGGGGAAGCAGCGTTTTGCTGGCATAAGCGACCACTCGTTTGTCTTTGTCATGGAGCTGGTATAGACCTGCACTGAGGCAATGATTGGAGAATCCAGCGTCCAGATAGAATTCTTCTCCTGGGTCTGGGTAGGCAAGGCACGGAGCAGAGCACAGGCGCTGTTTGAGCTGGCCCATTGCTGTGTCCTGTGTTTCCGTCCAAATGAAGGGTTCATCCTTTTTCAGGAGGGAAGTTAGTGGTCGTGCGATGTCAGCGTAGTTCTCGATGAACTGTCGTGAATAATTGCACACTCCCAGAAAGCTTCGCAGCTCAGAGATGTTAGTCGGCGTCTTTATGTTTTGGATTGCTTGCGTGCGGTTAGACTGTGGCTCGATGCCGTTTCTTCCGACAAGCAATCCGACATAGTTCACCTTGGTTTTGCACCACTGTCCTTTGTGAAGGGCGATCTTGGCTCCTGCCATTGTCAGCTGGTTTAGGACGTGATTGATCTCTTTGAGGTGGTCTTCCACACTTGAGCTTTTCATCAAAACGTCATCTACATAGACAAGGTTGCCTCTGGCTCTGGCGTCAGGGCATGCTTTGTTCAGGAAGATGTTGAATTCTGCTGGTGAGTTGGCATAGCCGAAGGGACACCGTGTGAAGGTGTACTGTCGATTGCCAAATGTGAATGCCAGCTTGTGTTGGTCATCGGGGTGGACAGGGATTGTCCAGAACCCGGAGGCGACGTCCAGTGTGGACAGGATCGTCGAGCCTTTGATCTTTGGAATTTCTTGGTCCAATTGGGTCATAGGCCATCGTGACAATGGTACTTGCGGATTCAACTTGCGATAGTCGATGGTGGGCCGCCACTTTCCGTTGGGTTTTAGGACTGGCCATATCGGGGCAGAGTATGTGCTGTTACAGGGCCGGATGACCCCCTTTTCCAGCATGGAGTCAACAATCTCTTGCACTGGCTCATATGACGCTATTGGAATCTTGTACTGTCGCACAAATGTGGGTGGCGCATTTGGGTTTGTCGGGATGCGCACAGTGTGGATGTTGGTCAGTCCACAATCCAGGGAATCCTTTGCGAAGGAGTTCGTGTACTTGTGCAGAACCTCTTTGAGTCCTTGGCGATCCGCTTCATTGTGGAGGGCATCCGCCTCACTCAGGATCTGTTGAACTTGTGCGTTGAACCCGGCGTAGGGTTCTTCTGCAGTGAGGTCATTTGAGGGGCTTTGGGCCTCGCTGGTCACCTGTGTAGGTGGTTCTGTCGCAGGCTGTGTTGAGACAGCGTAGACAGCGAGGTGAGTGTCATCTGTTAATTCTGACCGGCAGACGCTTTCTCTGGACACCGGCAGAATGGATGTGATGGCAATCACTTCATGGGGTTTTGTAAACGTTACGGTGTCGTCGTATTCGTCTGACATTAGCTGTGTGGGTATAGGGCCTATGACAGGTACCATCAGTTCAAAGTCGTGGAACGCCTGGCTGATGAGCCATCCCAGGTGATTGGCTTTGGGAACGTGGATGTCTTGGGCCGTACAGTTGTTGAACAACACATACACAGCACGAGATGACACTTCCATGAGAGGTGTGGCTTCCAGAGTCAGTCCGAGTTTTAGGCAGGTCCTGGAAGGTTGGAAGAAGCCTAGCTTACTGTTGAGAGTTTGGCCAGGTCGCACGTTGAGGCGGACGCTGACACTCTTGCTGTAGGCGGGTATTGTGGCTTCTTGCTCCGTGATCATAGCACATGCGTCTGGCATGGTTTGACCAGATTGCAGGTTCTTGAGGTTGACTGACGTTGTCAGTTGGTGTGACAGGGGAGCCCATATGATGTCGTTTACGGTATCAATGCAAGCATTGAGCCGGACCAGGATATCCGCTCCAATGTAGATGTCATGCGGCAGGTCTGAGACAACGAGGAAGTAGTGAGTTAGCTGTCTGTTGTTCCATCGTATGTCCAGAGCGCAGATGATCTTGGAGGTGGCCATGTTTGTCGACCAGGGACTGAGAGGGAAGCGGCTGTGCTTAGCGACATGTGGTAGACACTGATGTCTTTGCTTCAATGTTTTGAATAGCTTCAGGCTGATGGCTGAGTTCTCTGCCCACAGGGCTAGAGCCGTGTCGGACACTGATGTGCCTTGGACATCTATTGCAGTCATGATTCGAAGGGGCCTGCGTTTGATTCAGGCTCCTGCAGTGAGCAGAGGAGAGGGTCCTTGTCCTTGCTGTTTGTGCTTGGTCCAGATCCTGGCTTTGCTGCTGCATCATCGATCAGTGACTTAGGGACGGTGTCTGTGACTTGACACTGCGACTCGTTGGAGTCTAACGCCTGGCAAGGCAGAGGTTCACGGACTTGTGTCCACATCTTTAGGTGATTGAAGTCTATTAGAGGTTCGAAGCGATTAAGCAGATCTTTCCCAATGAGGAGTGGATACGTTTTAAGTGGTGAAACGTATACGGGATGGACAAGGTTCATCGATCCTACCGTTAGGTGAATTGGGGCCACATGTTTCAGTTGTAGGCCCGTGTGGGAGTATGCTTGGAGGTTTAGTTCACACCTTTGGAGTTTGAGGGTTCTGTTAGTCCTCTTTGATCTTTCTTGGACTTCCTCCAGGAGTTCGGTAGACATTAGAGTAATGTCGGCTCCCGTATCGAGTAGGGCTTCGACTCTGATGTGTCGTTCGATGATGATGGAGAGGTAGAATTTTCTGGCTATACCTTTCTCAATGAGATCGCCTAGGAGTTGAGGGACTGGAGTTTGGGAGGAAACAGTTAGGATATCAGGGCTGATGTGGCGTTCTTCGGAGGAGTGGCAGATGACCAAGACAGCACTTTCAGGAACTTGAGGGTTTCGTCAGCAGGTGTTTGTTGGACGCTGCTGTAATTCGGAGCATTAGGTGTTGAGTTAGTGTCTAACTCTGTTGCTGGGTTTTCAGGTGGGGTTTCGTGTCCATCTGAAGTTAGTGTGTGATTACGGTTCTCTGAGAGTGAGGTGAAGGAGTGCTGTTCTCCATGGCTGGTTGTGTCAACTGGTCGCTGCCATCTCGTCCGGCCGTTAGTCAGGCTGAATCTGGTTTCTCTTTCTTTTCCCATTTCCGATCTTCCTCCTTCCGTTGGAAGAATTCTTTCATCATCATTTTCATCAGTTCTTGTGAGTCGAAACACGGTGGTGTCTCTTGTTCCTGTGTGGCTTCAGTTTGAGCTCGGTCAGCTTGGAATCTTTGCGAATTCTTTTGTCGATTCCTTGGGCTGGTTGCTCCAGGGTGAGTTTGTCGTCTTCCCTTGGAGTTTCCGTTGGGTTCCCATGAGTTTTTTCCTCTTGAGTTTCCAAATGAGCTTGGCAGGTTCCACGATCTCTCCCAATGACTTTCGTGGGGCCTTGACTGGTCCCATGTCTTTTCCCAGTGGCGTCCAGGTGAGCGTTGACGTCCACGTGGTCCATCCCAGCGTTCGTACCTCTGTTTAGATCGGGTACCAGCGTGGGAGTCTCGTTCTTTGTTGGACGAGGGTGCATTCCACTCTCTGGGTGGCGGCTTGGCATTGTCTTGGCGTTGGGCGCCCTCTAGCGCCAGCTCTTGACTTTGAGTGTTGAAGTCAAGAACGGCTGGGGTTTTGCCACTTTTTTCTGAGGCCATCTTTTGTTTGCCGTAGGCTTTCTGTGCCAAGTCTCGTAACTGCTGAGCATTCATTGTCCGTGGACATGCGAGAACGCCAAGATGGTGGCTTACGCCGGGATGAAGGTTTCGTAAGAAGAGAGTTTTAAAGTTCAGTTCATCCTCCATGTCAGGTTCGTTGCGAGTTCCAAAGTATGCCCGTCTGAGTCGGCTGTAGTAGGCTTGAGGAGGTTCGTGACGTCTTGTCTCGTCTCCAGAGCAGCCACGAGGCCTTGTTCGGACTCAGGGTCGGAGAACTCTTTAATGAGGGCTTCTCGGAGCAGTTGGTAATCATTCTTTGTGTGAGCAGGCTGCCTGTCCAGGAAGCTGCGGACTTCAGAACTGGATGTCGTTCGAAGTAAATATAGTCTATCTTTGTCTGTACGTTAGGTCGCATTTCCAGATGGAAATCGATATCTTGGAGATACGCTTGGACATTTGGGCTATTTGGCATGCTCGGGGTGAATTTGCCAATGTTCCTGGCGAGCTTGTCGAGGTCTTTTAGGTCCAAGCCGTGCGACGATCTGTGACTGGCTGCAGCAGATTCTTGCGAAGTGAGGTAAAGTTCTCTAGAGTGAGTTGGTGAATGTTTTGACACCACCCCCTCCATCTTTTTCTCACGTGTCAGTCCAGGAACAGGTGACCCGGTCCTGCTCGGCAGGGGTGAGGTCGGTGCGCGTCGTGTCCTTGATGGCTCACGGCGCAGTTCGTAAGCGTGCTTGAGTTCCTCTCGGAAACTGTCAGATTCCTCTTTGACGTAGTCAAGCTGTCGTGTTAGACGACTAACCTCGTTTCGTGACTCATCCAGGTGAGCTTCAAGGGCTTTGATTCTGCCGTTTTTACCTCTGAAGTCGGCCTTTGCTTTATCCAGAAGCTGTTCCGCATACTGTAGCTTTTCGGACCGATCATCGTAGTCTGCCTTGACTTGTTCCAATTCTTGGCTAGTAGCTGCTAGAATTTTTTTAGCCGGTTGATCTCCTCCTCGGCGCCTTGTTCCGCCTCATCCGACACTTCCCGTCGTTCCTGAGCTTCAAGTTCCAGCTGCTCTATGCGTCTTTGTGCGCGTGTCAGCTCCTGCTGGCGTTGTGCAGCGTGCTTGTCGCTCAACTTGAGGGTGGCGATGAGTGTATGGCTTAAGGAGCCGGTGATCTTGGCTAATTCTTTGTGATTGTAGCTGTGACTTGGGTCTTGTGCCATGAGGCTTGTTATGTTGTCATCCAGCTGGTCTTGTGTCTGATGTTTTAGTGTTTCAGCAGCCTTAGGGAGGAGGCTGTCTGTTGCAATGCTTAGCCGTGTTTCCAAATCCTCCAGTGACCGACATGTCCTGTTGTGTGAGACATGTTTGGGCGTGGTGAGATCTTGAACCACGACTGACACAGACCTTGAAAAGAAAAACAAAACAAACAAACCAAAACAGAACAAATCAACAAACAAGGGGTGTAGATGTGCAATATAGAATGTGTACTAGTGTTGACTGTGTAAAACAGGTGGGTGTGGTTCTCTGTGACTGTGATCCTCTGGGGGCGTGCTTCTAATTTGTAGCCTCTGTGGGGGAAAAATTGAGCACACACACGCAGGTAGCACAGCTAGAGAACAGGCAAAGAGAAGAAGAAGGCTGCTTCTAATCAGAGGATTTGTAAATGACAAATTTTTTTTGTAAGTCTGTGATTGCAGTTGGTTTTCTACGGGGTGAAGGAAAACAATGACAATGACAG
The DNA here is from genome assembly GCA_027422415.1 of Schizothorax lantsangensis. Lineage (NCBI taxonomy): Eukaryota > Metazoa > Chordata > Actinopteri > Cypriniformes > Cyprinidae > Schizothorax > Schizothorax lantsangensis. Next base: position 37,426 of record JAPDDO010000118.1, on the reverse strand, counting down.
CACTGGTCCCGTAAATGACAAAATTGACACCACACCTAATTAGAGTGTTCGCGTGCTTGAAGTTTTCCGGCGCCTTTCTCCTGTGGACCTGCTTTAACCTGGCGGGGTAGGATTTCACAAAAGAGGAAGGTAAATGGAAAACAATTTTGACATGTTCTCAAGTTTCACAAATACCTGTTTCGATTGCTAAAGTTCTCCACTTGTGATCTTCACACAGGTAAAAAAATCTCAGCAACAGCAACAGTAGTCAATTAGAGGATAGCAGCAGGAAGAAATGAGAGAAAGGTGAGAGTAGGATTTAGGATTAGTAACAAAGGTGGCAGCGCGGAGGCGCTGTTGAGTCGATGCACCTAGGGGTTTTGCTTTGCTAATTTTAGTAGGATAAACACACTGGCCTAAGTGTTAAGGAAACCTTAATTTTTTCTTTCTTTTGGAGGTTTGCTTACTTAGAAGGGTTTTCCTAATTAGAAAGTTATTATTCTCTAGGCTTTGTGATGAATGTAAATTGCTCCAGTGGTGTTCAGCAGCAAGGCCCACTGCCCGAGCGCACCAGGTGAGCTCCTGTAAGGGTTTTGCCGAACACTCCGCCCCCACCGTACTGCTGTGAGCCTCTCAGACAGCTGTGGCTTTTGGCACAACCGGGCTGGGACTCGGGTGAGTTATGTCAAACGACTGCTGGCCTGAAGAGGGGCGGGGCTAGGTCCCGGTGTCTATCCGTCAGCGCGAACCGAAGTTCGACGTACTTCGTCAATAGATTAGCCGGAATGGTATATCCGCACCTTCGCCCAGTCAGCCGTTGACTCCTCCTCCGATACCCGATTGCTAGCCTGCTGCGGGCCGTCACTTTGCAACACTAGGACGGAAATATTTGGGTTTCCCCTCCAGCCTGCACCAGGTACAGTCGGAACGGGTGACTCCGCTTGCTGTAACTCACACTGGAGGCAATTTCACTTCACTAACCAAGCACTAGGGGGAGCCCTATCTCCTATCAGGCCTAACAAAAGAGAAACCTATAAAAGTTAATTTAATAACAGACGGAGAGAGATCAAACAGGTTGGAACCAAAACTCAATTGCAACTGAAATTAGAATTTCAAATTAGAAATGGTAGTTTCTAATTCAAATTTAATGATGTTATCATTTAAATTTGATAGGCTTGATTAGGATTAAATTAATCAATAGGGTATCCTTGAGGTAGGATCCTTATTAGCCAATGCTGGAATTAAAATTTCAGAGCAATGATTGATAGTTAAAAATCTAACTTAACGATGTTTGTCATTAATGTTAGAAGAAACCCCTGTGATTATAATAGCCCATAAGTATTGAAGCAGGGTAATACAAGCTCTAATGAGTTGCAGATGAAATTTAAAATTTCAGAGTATTATTGGCAGTCATGGATTAAAATCTTAATGATGTTCATTAACATTACAGGCGATTACATTTCATTGATCAGCCAATAGTGTTGCCATATGGAAACAGGAACTGTAATTAATTATTAAATTGAATTAGAATTTTCAAATTCGTAATTAATTATGAAATTAAATTACAAATTCCACATCCCTAATTTTGTATCCCTAAGCCTGACCAATTACTAATTCCTTGTGTTATTCAAATCATTAGAACAAAGTAATCCGTATCGTCTCAACTATAAAGGAAATTTAAAAATGTTCCCGGGCCAGACGATCAAACACTTTGATAGTTAATAATTAAGATCTTAATGTTATTGTTAAATTATCAGAGCACACATAATTATTTCAATCAGTCTATGTGGAATCAGAAAACTGAAATTACTGTATTGAAATGAATTTAATTTCACATCAGGGATTAGTTATGGAATTAAATGGTCAATTTCAAATATTTCATAGCAATTCATCCAATGAGATTCTTAAAATCATGAGTGCAAATCATAATTAAATTAATTATCTTCCTATCAAAGCAATGAGGCTAAGACCCATCATTAATTTATAATAGACCCAATAGTTATGAAACTAATATCTGCTTAAATATGAAACGAAACAAAACAACCTAAACACAACTACTTGTTTAAAACCATCTGTGACATCGCTGGTCTCATTTCCTATGAAAAATTAGCTGCCTTGCACATTAAAGGTTTATTTAAATTTGTATTGTTAAAGTCCTTTCACATTAGAAGTTATAAGAGAGAATGAGTGAATTCAGAAGAGAGAAGGAACTGATGTGAACAGTTTTAGTGTGAGTTAAAGTTCAGCTGTGAAGGGTTAACGTATCAGCACTTCAAAAACACACTGCAAACACATGCATCTGAACCCACAGGCTGCAAAATGCTACGTGTTAATCGCTAGCCTTCAATGCTACTAGCTTTGCCTGAGTAGCTCCAATATGCTACTCATTGCTTCAGTTAGCCAAGCTTGCTAGGCTGTTGTTTACAACAGCTCAAAATGGCGCGGAAACGGAGCCTGCGCACTTCCTGAGTTACGTGTCACTATGGTGACATCAGGGAACCTGTCATTTCAGATGCACAGATCCGGATAGTCAATGAAACAATGTCTTTCACACTACCATCAAAAAACAGCTATTTAGATTCTTTCTTCATAGCATTAATAATCTCAACTCGTTCAGAGAGATATACATTCATCCATAGATTAATTATCAACACTTTTTTGGCCGTGGCGAGCCTTAGTACAATTATTGTGTCTAACTTCACAGACAAAACACAGTGGATTTATCATCACACAATTCATTTTTGATCAAGATCAATAACTATTCTCCCCAGAACGCGTTTCGGCCACTCTTTCCGAGAGCCGTGCCTTAAATTCACTGTTTAGTGACTCAGATGGCAGAAAAATCATTAAGTAGCTAAGTTAATGTTTTCAAACCGGGAGATTAAATAGCATATCCGGAAGTGGAACACGCACAAACCGGATCACGCTATTAAGGCCTTATGGAAGAGAGGAATGAGGAAATTCGCTCATTTGTCTCTTTTGCGCTTTTAGAGCGACTTTTGTCTTACAAGACAATTCAAATACTGCAGTATTTTTCTTCTAAGCAACTAAAGCTTTTTCATTCATTCAAAACGCATTGCCACATTTATACAGTACCATAAACACACAAACAACTCTGTTTCTCTGTATCTACACTATTTCTCCTTCCGGTTATGAGAAAATAGTGCAAAATACATAATCTGTATTTCTGGTTATGAATTTTCATATCAATATTTTTGCCAGCTTTCTTCCTCCACCATTATATGTAAAGAATTTAATCTTTTACATTGTTTAATTTTAGCTCTTTTGTTTTAAGCTTTATTTTGAATTTCAGCTTTAGGGAATCTTAAAATTCTAGATTAGTATGATCAATTGATATTAATCAAAACGTCCAATTTATACCTTATTTAACACTTGTCCAGCGAGTCGTTAAGTTTCAGTATATTCTGATAAATTCTGATTATTTTCGTGGCCACAATATAAAATACAGAATTATTTAAGTACCTTTATGACAGTTATGAGCATAGGTAACGTTATCTTTAGGCAAAGCTTGATTTGAAAATTACACACCAAAACACAGAACACTTCTCTATGAATCAAACAAGAGTTTATTTACTATCTTACTAACATACATGAACTAAGCTAAATAACACAAACACAAAATACATACACACAGGCAATGACTTGTTGCAATTGAGAATGATTAAAATATAGCACTGTTTTACACGATTTTACTCGTGTCGATCATCAAATGGAGAACTCTCTTAATTTTACTTTAGAGATAGATACGATCAGTTCAGCAGAATAGAGATTTTGTTTGATTACTTGCTTTTAAGTTGAAATGGTGCTGATCTGTCTTTCGTTTCCCGGATGTTGGAAACCCCGCGTGTCGTTGTCGCGTGGCGTCACTCTGGGGATGTCCTTTTGTTGTTGCTTGTTTGCTCGGTGTTGTTTAATGCTTCAAGGAAGTCTGTTTCGATTTCTTATGGCTTTAGATGTTGAAGTTCCTTTCGCGTAGCTTCAGACTTTCTTCAGAGATTTAACTAGATGTTGGTTCAATGTTCAAACTCGGCCAGGTGTTAAAGGCTGCGAGCTTTTGTTGGTGTAGCTCCGAGTTTCAAAGAAGCGCGCGATTTCCGAGCAGAGCAGAGAGAGAGAGAGCAGAGAGCGGGGATCCGCTTTTTAGAGGGACTGATGTCAGAGGCCTTCCGTTCAACCCCCAGAGGCTTCCACCAATTAGATTGTCCTTTTGGACGGAGCTCCGCCTACACGGCTCATTTTCCATGCAGTAAATTTATCTGCTTAGTTATTTTGTCACATGATGAAAATATCTTATAACACGTTCTAATCACACATTATTATACTCAATATTAACTTCCCATGCACACCAAATTCTTGCATTTGTCCTGACCATTAATATGAAACCAAATATAAGGTATTTGACATACATTAATAGCTTTCATGCTAAAACTAACTCAAAAGGGTTCTATTTAAAGATTAGAAATAACACATCATGCATATGATGCTATAAGTGTAGTACTCACTTTACAGGAGAAAATTATACCTCCAAAGATTATAAAAACATACCATGGATTACAATGACACAGCAAGCTTATAAATGACATAAAATACACATTGATATATTTTGTAAAATATATTGTATATATTGCTTTTGGTAACAGCAACAGGTATTAATTGTCTTTTGGAACACTTTATAAAAGTTTGAGTCTTTGTTCGGTTAAAGAAATGAAAGGCACATATCCTTGCCATGTCCTGGGAGGACGGGAGGTCAGGAAAGTCACTGTCCGGGTCATGAGAATGTCACGTTTGTGGGGATCTGGTCTTCCTTAGCTTGAACGTCTGTCGTAAAACGTCTTTTCTTGTTGATAAAAATCATTGAATTATGCGTTAACGATCAGAGGATCCATAAAGTTTGTCGTTTTGACCATTGCCAGATGTTTACCTCAAAGCTCTCCTATTTTGAGAGGTTTCTTTACGATGATAACCCGAAGGCATGGCAGGAAATTGGCCAGCCAGTTGGGTGAGGTGCTCTTCCTCTGTCAATTTTATGACTTGCAGATAAAGACGAAAGTTTCTTTAAGCCTGAGGAATTTTGTGGTTGCACTTAGTGTGTGTGTGTGTGTGTGTTCTTTCCTCCACACAGGTCCTACACAATCTTCAAGCAACAACTGAAAACTCCTCTTTCGGCACTACTTGACTTCATCCTAAACGTAAAAAAAACGTAATCTTTCCCTTTATCTTTCTCTCCTTCCCTTGCTAGCTTGTACCTATTTGAACAATGACTGAGACTTGGTGTTACGAACACTTCCTCTGTCTGATTGCCTCTTCAAGATTAATCGCTTTATGTATTCCCCAATTGTAAGTCGCTTTGGATAAAAGCGTCTGCCAAATGACTAAATGTAAATGTTATTGTGTCGACTCCGGTGCAGGGGAAGACATGAATGGCTCAGATTAAGAGATTGATGTTTTTTGTTGTTGGATGTAATAATGAATATAGCAGTCGTCATTTAATCCCGTGTAGAACCTTATCGAGCAGACCCCAAATAATTATTTGAGTCTTACATGCCGAAAGGAAAACTAAAGGATTGTCCTCTGGGACATGTGCGAGTCATAAAATGGACCAACTCCATTTAGGACGCCGCGCTGTCTGGAGGACCCCTTTTGATTATCTCCACAAAAGACACATGAAGGGAGAGATTTATAGAACAACAACCCTGGATCTGCAAGTACTGAGACAGCAATAAATGACCAGCTTCCTGCCATAATCTCCTTACCATCTCATGAGACCCCTAAAAACAGGGATAGATTTAAAGAGAACATCTGGATGTATTTAAGAAAGGAACTCCACTTTGGTCTCTTATCACTTAATCACAATATTATCACATAATTCAACCAAAAACAGGACAAATAACTCTGGAATGGTCCAAGATGACCGTTTAACACATAATTCAATAATGGTATCAACAAGGGAAGACTGTTTTACGAGGAGACTCTGGGCTAAGAAAATTACCAGATCCAAACAAGTGACAGTCTCATGACCTCGGAACACCTCCCTTCTCCTCCGTGTAGAACGTGCTTTTTTCTCTTCCTTGACAGGACAAAGACTCAAGCCTGCATAAGGGATTTCCAAAGACAATCAATAGTTACTGTGCTATTAAAGCAATATTCTCAAGAGACAATATATATTAATGTTGTATTTTATGCCTTGTATAAGCTTGCTGTGTTATTGGAACCTATGATATTTTTAGTCTTTGCCGTATAACTTTCCCTTGTTAAACCGATCACTAGTGTTTAGTTTCATATGAATGGTCACAATAATTACGAATCGGTGGTGCAACTGACATGGTGATATTATAAACTGTAAGCATGTGATAACACTGTATATAAGTTTTAACCAAACTTTTAGAGGTGTTTTTCCACATGACGATTTGAGTATTAGATAATGGATGCACGAAAGAAGCCATGCAGGGCGGGGCTCCGCCCTACAGGAACAATTTAATTGGAAGAGCATCGAGTGGGAGGAACCGAAATCCACCGGTTAAAAACGGACCCTCAGCTCACTGCTCACAGCTCGCTGTTTTGCAAAACTTTGGCTTCCTCATTTGATCGCGCTGTGAAGCGCCCTCAGCCATATACCATCTGGCGAGAATCCACACATGCTGTCAAAGTTCCGACCAAAGAGACTTTCAGAACCGAGTCATGGCAAACAGACTTCCTAAGAGCGTCATCACGTCACTGAGAAGCCAACCTACCACCGAAGAGCATCCCTTGAAACGCGTCACGCAACTACGACTACAGCCACCAATCAGCAGCCCCGGGGTTCCCTCAAACCATGAAAGGAAGGAAACAACAGATCAGCTGTCAAACTCAACTCAGAGCAAGTAACAACTATCTCCATAATTTTGCTGAGCTGGTGGTCTTAATCTTTAAAAGTAAAGATAGTAAGGTTCTCTGTTCATGATCTGCCCCTGGTAGACCTTTTGAAATAGCAAATAGTGCTATAGTTTAACTTTCTTCAAATCGCATTCCTGTATATGTGTGTTTTGTGTAGTATTGTAGCGTAGTTCAGCAAATAAACCTGTTTAATTTATATAGAACTCTTTTGTCTTCTGTTGTGTAATATTCAAGTTAAACTTTGCCCAGAGCCTGCTACCTGTGCTCAAAATTTACCCAACCAATTCTGTATTATTATCGTGGCCACGAAATAAACAGAATTACTAACTGTGCGTTCACACCAGACGTGACTTGCGCAAATAAATCGCGCTGACGCTTGAACATTGAGTTTACTCGCTTCATTGAAATTCAGTGAAATTCACTTCACAACAGATGCGAATTCGACAAGTCATTAATAAAGTATAAATTATACCTTTTGATTAATATCAATTAATCAAATCAATATCGAATCTCTATGATTCGATTTCCTAAAAGCTAAATTAAAATAAGGGCTAAAATCCTTACACCCGACATCTGAGCTGCTGAAGATGCAGTGGATTAACGCTACTTTCATTTTTGAAGGGAATGTGCCAATCCCGATCTACATAAATGCATCTATTTTCGCGTGAATCATTCGTGATCCAGCTTCATCTACAGAAGTGAGTATAAGGTTTTTTATGAATCTTTGCAAATCGCCTTTCCTAATATGTGATATTTAGCAAGTTTCGTGGCTGAAGTTTACAGTCTGCTCATCACCCCACGAAAGAGAGGGGTGGGGTCAGCAGAGCTCATTTGCATTTAAAGCAACATGGACTAGAATGGCTTGATGAAAACAGAGCTGATTTTGACAGTGTAAAGATGGTGTTTTTTACACTACCATTGAGAAATTTTAACAAAAGTATGTTACAGGCTTTTCATTAAGACCCTAAATAATCATATTAACTTGTGGAAAATGGGCATCCGATGACCCCTTTATACGCAAGTCAAAATAACATAATCTGACAGTGACTCAAACATATTTTGAAGTTTGAACCTGGCATTAGAAATACAATCCTGTGTATTGTATCCTGTGACGCATAAAGTCACAGTAAAACAGACATATGCACATTTTCATTTTTTACATAAGTATATACTTAACTTTATCCTTTCAATTCCTGCTGTGTTTTAATTTATTTCTTTATGAATTCTTCATCCACACAGGTGGTTTTGTCCTGACCAGTCGTTAGTGGATTTCATGAGTTGAACTGAGGGAAGCAGTGTAGCCTCTGCGTAGGCTCATTGATGATTGATTGCACTTTGTTTTAAGAGACCCTTTTAGCCTTTTGACATTTGCAGATAAATTACCGACCTGGCCTCACCGTCTACATTTATATGGGTGCTAAATTGCCAATGGTTTTTCCCCACTATCAAAATGATGCTAGACAGATCACCTCTCTGGTCTCCCTACCAAACTTCAAACACATTCTGAAGAGTAGTAAATGAACTGCACCAACTCTCCAGACCAGCAATAAAAATGCAAATGCAATTAGCGTTGTTGTTGCGCTACGTGTCCCTGTGTGTTGGAAGCTGTAGGAAGGTGGGTGCCTTTTTATTTATATGAGTCCTTTCTCTCCTGTTTTTGTTTTTGCTTAGTTATGGAGTATTTCTGTTGTTAATTTTATTTTATTTTGTCAGTTTAGACAGTTTTACTCCCCTAACTAGTTAGAGGGTCCTTTTGTTTGTTGTTTTGGCCTCTCCTCTCCTGAAGTCTATTTTTGCCTCCTATTTTTACTTTGTCAATTGTACTTTTGTTAATAAATTACTTGAATTTGGAATTTAACGTGCCTGTCGTGTGGGGCAGGGGACTGGCACACACTCACTCCAACCAATTTTATGTTTACTTTTCTCTGTTACTCCCTTACCCTAGACCCTTACATCTGGGATGTAACAACAGATAGAATAGAGCAAGCTATAGAAACCTTTTTTATTTTTGTTAATTGTATAATAACAGATAGAATAGAGCAAGCTATAGAAACCTTTTTTATTTTTGTTAATTGTATAATAAGTAAAAAGAAAATGAATAGATAGAATAGAAAAAAATAGAGAAGCTAGTGTTAATTGTTTTATATATAAGAAAACAAGCAGTTAGTAAATGAAAATAAGTCTAAAGGGGCACGTTTTTTTAAAGAATAGAATTAGAGCGGAGATTGCAAGAGTTAGAGGGTCGAATAAAGATGGGAGAGATGTGTTTTTAGTGAATACTTGAAGATGGCTAAGGACTCAGCTGCTCGGATTGAGTTGGGCAGGTCATTCCACCAGGAGGAAACATTTAAAAGTCTGTGAAAGTGATTTTGTGCCTCTTTGGGATGGCACAATAAAACGATGTTCACTTGCAGAACATAAGCTTCTAGAGGCACATAAGTCTGAAGTAATGAATTTAGGTAAAGGGGTGCAGAGCCAGTGGTGGTTTTGTACGCAAACATTAATGCCTTGAGTTTTATGGGAGCAGCTATTGGTAGCCAGTGCAAATTAATAAACAGATGTGACATGCATTCTTTTTGGCTCATAAAAAAATTAATCTTGCTGCCATGTTTTGGATTAATTGTAAAGGTTTGATAGAACTGGCTGGAAGACCTGCCAAGAGAGCATTGCAATAGTCCAGCCTGGACAGAACAAGAGCTTGAGCAAGGAGTTGTGAAGCATGTTCTGAAAGAAAGGGCCTGATCAGTTTTAACAATGTGTTCTGAGAAAGTCAGCTGATCATCAATCACAACTCCAAGGTTTCTGGCTGTTTTTAAGGAGTTATGGTTGGTAACTGGATGGTGAAATTGTGATGAAATAATCGGGTTTTAACTTCTGCTGTTACCAACCTATTCTCATCAATCTGCGTATAAATAACATGACGTTACACTTTACAATTGTGTGTAATACATACACCAAAGTCCAATCTTGCATGCATATGATACACCGATCCTTCCCATTAATTTTGGGGGAGAGCAGATGCATACAAATACCACGCAGCTTGTACGGCAGAGGTCCCCAACCTCCGGGTCGCAGATGGGAGTTTTACTTGCTCAAAAATGTTCGGAGGGCAGAAAGAAAAATTATTGGTACACAAATTCAACCAATGAAATTGAAGCAGAGGTGGGATCAGGAAATTTGAACGTGTGGAGGGAATACTTCAGACAGATACGTTACTGACGCTTCGTGGGAGGCATTTATTGCAAGGTGAGTGAATTTACCATGTATTTTCATGAAAAAAAATAAACATATCTAACGTTTAGTACAGTGGTCTCAAACTCAATTCCTGGAGGGCTGCAGCTCTGCAGAGTTTAGCTCCAACCAGCTCCAAATCACACCTGCTTGGAAGTTTCTAGTGATCCTGAAGACCTTGATTAGTTGGATCAAGTGTGTTTGATTAGGGTTGGAGAGAAACTGTGCAGAGCGGTTGCTCTCCAGGAATTGCGTTTGAGACCAAAGGTTTAGTGAGATTAGCAAACAAAGATGCACAAAACAAATAATCATCAACTTAATATTTCATATAATATGCATTTTCATTAGACTGCTTCATCAGTCGATCACACCAAAGCGGCTAACTGGAGTAAAACATGCTTTTCCAATACTACCACGCTGTCTGTGAAACCGATATGAGCGACAACAGAACATTTCATCAGTCAGTTAGCGTTAGCATTAGCATTAGCATTACTGCTCTCAGGGCAGGAGTACTCAATATTCATATTACTGTTATTTGTACTGAACTATGCGCTGCTCTCAGGGCAGGAGTACTCAATATTCATATTACTGTTATTTTTACTGAACTATGTGCTGCTCACAGGGCAGGAGTACTCAATATTCATATTACTGTTATTTTTACTGAACTATGCGCTGCTCTCAGGGCAGGAGTACTCAATAGGTCCGTATTACTGTTATTTTTAGTATACTATGTGCTATCCTCTATAACCTAACCATTGTTCATTCTTTTAAACAACACATATCAATCATGAAGAACATTCAGTAAACATGGCTGTCAGCTCCCTGAACAGACCCACAGTTCTTAGTAATCACTCTAAACCCCCTTCAGAGTCTGCAAGCATTTCCGCTAAAAGGGCAGGCACTGCTGCATTGTTAGCTGCAAAGAAAGCTGAAATGGAAATGGAGGCTGACATTGACGCACAAAGGCAGCGACTGAAGAAGCTTGAAAATCATAGAGACATAGAGGTTATGGAAGCAAGTCTTCGAGTGTATACTGAGGAGGAGTCGAGTGAAAAGTCAGCAGTGTGGTTCAGCATGCAGTGGTGTGAATGACCCCAATCCACTTGTTCCTAACACACAATATTTGAATCAGCAAGTCACAAAAAGTGAAGTATCCATAGTACAGGCATTACAAGAATCAATGGCCCTATCCCGACTTCCTGTTCCAGAACCCTTTGTATTTTTTGGTGACCCACTGAAGTTTATAGAGTGGAGTACAACCTTCAAGGCTCTTATAGTGTGACGGTGTCCAAATCCAGCTGACAAGCTGTTCTATTTGCAAAAGTATATTGATGGTGAAGCAAGATCAGTTCTGGAAGGCAGTTTTTATAGGAAAGACGAACAAGCCTATCAGCAAGCTTGGGAGAAGCTGAATGCCAGATATGGTCACTCTTTTGTGGTGCAATATGCCTTCAGAGAGAAACTTAACAGGTGGCCTAAGATTGGTGGATCAGAGTACGTCAAGCTAAGAGAGTTTAGTGACTTCTTGCAATCATGTAGTGATGCTATGCCGTAGATCAAGGGTATTTAGGTGCTGAATGACTGTGAAGAGAACCAGAGGTTACTGTTAAAGCTTCCTAATTGGGTGACGAGCAGATGGAACCGTTATGTCACAAAACAGTTAGATCAAGACAAAGATTACCCAAGCTTCAGTGAGTTTGCTTCCTTTATTTCAAGGGAAGCACGCATAGCATGCAATCTGGTGTCATCACTGTATGCATTAACCTGTTAACCAGCACCCCCCATATTGGGAATCACAGCTGAAAATGACTAACTAACTTAAAATGGTAACAGCTCCTAACTTCAGTGTGCCACACACACAATTGTGGTGTCTTTGGAAAGAATACCCTTTGGCCTTTACTATCCATCATCCAGAGTTGATAATGCTCAAAAATATAAAAGTTATAGACACTGAAGTGCCTTGATAAAAATTGTACCACACTGAATTTTTTTTTATTTCATATAAAAATATATGAAATCAGCCCTGGAGCAATCCAGAAAAGTAATGGGTTGAAAGTCACATGTCTCATGAGTTTATATTTCAAATCTGAAGAAGATACCATGAAAAATGAGATTCCTGCAGACATTTTTCTAGTGTGTCCCCCCCCCCGTTTGAGGAAAAATATTTACCAAATTATTGAAGGGTTCTACTACAAACTATTTAGTCATTATACATGCCACTGCAGTTTTTCAATTATAAAACAGTAGACAGAATCTTAGACATCGTATAAGTGATTTATTTGAGCACTAGAATAATACAATAATAATAATTTTTGAGTGATGAAAAAAAAACAATAATAATAAAAAAAAATAACTTAATTACATACTGATTTCCTGACAAACAGTTGCTCTCCTGCTCATACATAAGTAATCACATGCTGAAGATCATTCATACAGATGCTAATCATACTGATGGCTGCCCAATATAGTCAATATTCACATTATAATGGCCTTTTATATAGACTGCATTCACACTGATATCTGTGAACAGTCAGTAATTACATGCTGATTATCAGCCATAGAGATGTTAATCACACAGATACAGGCACATTCTCCACAAAACACACAAACATATATGAAAACTGCTGAAGAAGAAAAAAAAAAAGTTTTTTCTTTTGTTTTTATTGTGCTAAAAAGATCGCTAAGTTACGCCCCCATCAGATGACAGGTGCGTCACAGCGTGCGTCACGCGCCGTCGCGAGGGAGCGCCAGAATTCAAATAATCAATCTTCCGTGTATCTTTGACTTTTTTTTTTTTGATGATTTCATTCTGTTTGGGACATTGTCTGCTACAAAATCATGCTGTTTTTTTTACCACCAAGACGCTGTTTTTGAGCGTAATTTGTTCCATAACGGACACAAACAATAACTCTCCCTGAAGAGATGAGACGTAAACAAAGGATTAACGATCTAAATTACAGCGTTGTTGTTTCTTTGGACTAAAAGTGCTCGATGGAATGTTGTTCACCGGACCCTTATCTTTCAAACTAAACCAGGATTTACAGCAGTGGATACGTTTGAGAGTCGTTATCAGGATGAATATGGTATGTACTGCGTTTTTTTTTAACATGTTTTCATGTGTACTGCTTACACAAATTTAGCAAATACATTCCGTATAAGCTTTCTATCGAAAAACAGCGATCTGTCGTCGATACTTGAGGCTTAGACCTTCAAAATGATATATAGTTTGTCAAGATTCATTTTGTCCTGTTTTACTTTATCTGTTTGAAAACAATGACGTGTGCAAACAAAGAGCTCTCAGTGCGCCCGCGTCCTGGTGCAGGTTAACAGGTTAAAGATCTCTGACGAGACGTCATCAAAGGAGGTAAAGCGTTCAAGAGTAAATGCGTTGGCAACCACTGTGAGGGATTTAGATGCAGCATGTGCTAGGGCCAATTCCAGCAATGTCATCGATGGCAAGATTAAAGAGTTTAGTAAACCGAAGAGTATATTGGTGCGTAGCACAAATTCAGTCGAATGTATGTTCTGTGGAGAGGGTCATTCTGTCCATGAGTGTCAAAAACTAATTGAAAGAGCTGTGGAGGAAAAGAGAAAGTTTGTCCTGGAGAATAAGTTGTGCTTTGCATGTTTGAGAAAGGGACATTGCTCCAAGGATTGTAGGAACAGGGCCATATGTGCTGTATGCAAGAAGCGCCACCCAACTCATTGCATGAAGATCGTCAGCCAAGAGACGAGTCTCCGTCACAGATAGTTTTGCAGGCTGAAGAGAGTACATCCTCCCTATCATGCTGTGTGAATACAGAAGAAGGTGGTACAACATCCATGATTGTTCCTGTATGGCTGTCTTCATCGAATTCCGAGTCTGAAACCCTTGTATATGCCTTATTAGACACTCAGAGTAGTCACACATTTGTTGTTCCGGAAGTATGTGAAAGTTTACAGGTGCTAATTATGTCTCTTTGTTTCTCTGTTTCTGCCACAGGATTAACATCCCATGGTAACTAGGAATTACACAAGCTTCAGTCTGGATCCAGCCCTTAAATGATCTGAGATGACCAAACACCTGAGAAGAGATGATGCCGACCCCTCGGAGGACCTCAGAGGATGCCAACCTCTGATCCCCCAACAACATGCAGAATTAACAAATTTTGCTACAAGTTAATATATTAAGTTAATACAATGTATAAATATATTGTAGAAACTTAATTTCCGGTAAAGCGCTTTGCAACGATTGTATCATAAAAAGCGCTATACAAATAAACTTGAATTGAATTGAATTAATGGAACCGGTAAAACTAAAGCTTTCCACTATGATGGGGAAAAATTCCATTGTGGAGAGTCAGAGAGTCAGTGGCCTTAAGGTTAGAGGGTTCTCTTCAGGCAGCCCTATTTGCTTGCCTCCTGTTTATACAAGGGACTTTATTCCTTTTGAGCACTCTCACATTCCCACCTGTGAAACAGCTAAAAGGTGGAGACATCTAGAAGTAATTGCTGATGAAATGCCTGCAATAATGGATTGTGGAGTGGGTCTTTTGATCGGTTACGATTTTTCCAGAGCACTGGCACCTCGACAGGTCATCATTGGCGGTGATGAAGAGCCTCATGCCATTAAGACCGACCTCGGGTGGAGTATCATAGGAGGCACTCCACTGCATGTGAGCTCCAAGGATGTGACTGGTTTGTGTCACCACATGTTAGTCAGGGAGTGACACCCTGTGACACCTGCTGCTGATATTAGAACACTCCAGCTGTTTTTTGCAGATACTCAGGCAAGAGAGAACAGTATATCTCAGGATGATGTTCAGTTTCTGCTGGTTTTAAAAGGTATCCATGAGAATGAAGGTGGCCAACTTGAGATGCCCCTTCCTCTCAAAGTGCGCCCCCTCCTTGTAAATAAGAAGTTTGCAGTTGTACAGCCAAAGCGCCTTAAAAGAAAACTGGATAGGAATCCTCAAGTTTTTGATTGTTCAGCGAAGTTCGAAGGTACTGCCTTGAATGACCATCTATTGACTGGGCCTGATCTTCCCAACAGGCTGACTGGAGTACTTTGCTGTTTCCGTAAACACTCAATTGCTGGCATGTGTGACATTGAGAAAATGAAGCTGCATCTTCACAAAGGTATTTCTGACAGCAGAGAAGTTCTGGAGTCCATTAGTGTGTGCAACCGTACTGTTGAGGTGAAGAATATTGATTTTCATCATGACTATCTTCCAGTACAGAATGTCTTGATGAAAGCGGAGTACATTGCACAGAGCGACTCCTCCACCTTTAATGTTGAGCTTAATGAGAAACCTTCTACACTACTTGGAATTCTTTCCATTGTGGCTTCGGTTTATAATCTGTTGGGGTTCTTGTCTCCATTCGTAACATCTGGCAAGAGGGTGCGGCAAGAGATGTGCCTTAAGGGCATGGGTTGGTATGAATCAGTACCCATGGAGCTGAGACCAAGGTGGGAGAGTTTGTTTAATGATCTTTCTAACTTAGGGAAAATACAGATCCCAAGATGCTTCACATCTCTAAATTTTGGGAAGTGCCAAAGAACTGAATTGAATCACTTTTCCAATGGTAGTAGTCAGGGTTATGGTTAGTGCTCCTACATTAGACTGGTGCAGAAGGCAACAATACAGAAGGTGGCTCGGGAGAAAGTTTAAACGGCTCGCTAAACTCTATTGTTGAATCTCCTATGCAAAACTTAGTAGTTCTTGTAGCTAAAATTTGATAAATAAAATTGCCCTAACACTTTATTAGAATTTTAGTTACACTGATATCATGTAGGTATTAGTTGGTGTCTTGGTCACATGTTGATTTTGTATTGTTGAATATT
This sequence comes from Schizothorax lantsangensis, assembly GCA_027422415.1. NCBI lineage: Eukaryota > Metazoa > Chordata > Actinopteri > Cypriniformes > Cyprinidae > Schizothorax > Schizothorax lantsangensis. The sequence goes on along the minus strand of JAPDDO010000118.1, from coordinate 21,498 downwards.
GTTCAATATTGGAATGATATGGTGAACAATTTGTTCATTTTAACTGAAGAGTGTGTATGAATTGTGGGGTTGGAATTATGTTATGTTAATTTCATGAACTGTTGACGCCTGGAAATTTCCATTGATTATTTGATTGTTTGCATTCTGCATGTTTTTCAAATAAGTCAAGGGTAATTTGTTGGGAGTGTAGCTGACGCTGATAGGTCAGTTATATGAGTTATGAATGATGTATTTGTGATTTTAGGGATTAATGTTTATATTGTTTGTATCTATATGATTTCACGATTTAAGTCTGTATTTTTGTGTGTCAATTTCATAATTTTGTTGGTATTGTATTTTTGTTGTATTCTCAGTTTGACTAAAGTGAATGTCACATGACCCTTCCCGATTAATTTAACCTGGAAGTATTGGCACAAACTGAATGGTGAGATGTGAATTCAGAGACATGCGTTGGAGCTCCTTAACATTCTACTGCTGGTTATCAGGCCAACATGGTAAAGGAGTTGATGTTTGTATATTTCTTTATTTGCATTGATGTCCTTCGAATTGTTGTGTGTAAAACAGTTTTCTTTGTTTTTGTTTGCATGTAGTTTTCACGGTGTTCCATATCAGGAAAAATAAAACATATGGACATCAGTATTTTGGAAGCGTGGACTGTTTAATGACCAGCAAGTAGTTACACACCCTAACTGATATGCATTTAAAAACAGAGGAAGACAAATTAATCAGAATCAGAAAGAGCTTTATTGCTAAGTGTTTACACACACAAGCAATTTATCTTGGTATTAGAGGAGTTTCCAGTACAGAAAGTACAAACATAGTGCAGACATACATCAAAGTAAGGTAATAAAACACTAATATTAGAGAGAATAGGCAATAGTAATAAAAATATACAGAAAAAGGACAAATGTCCATTGACAGAACTGTGAATGTACATATGTGCTATTTACAGATGAAGGTTTGATGAGTTATTTACAGATGTACAGTACTGACGTGTGTTATGTGTTGATCAAGTGGGATATGGCCTGGGGGAAAACTGTTATGAATAATAAACTGAATAATGATTAGGGATGGGCGGATCGATCCTAAAGTATCGATACTTTCGATACTGATGTTGTATCGAAAGGATCGATCCTCACATAAAAATATCGATTCTAAAGTGCATTTTTTTGTAACCCCTAATTTTATTTATTAAGAAACTCGGTGCATAAAATAAGCTTCTAAATGGAAAAATAGACTATATTAGCGAACAATTGTGTTGGATAGAGCTATTTCTCCTGCTCATGGGAACACACGCAAATGCTGAAAGACAGAACCAATCAATCACAGACAGCGTTCGTTGCTGACGCTTGGCTCAGTCACAGTTCAAATAGAGCTGCGTTTCCCAAAAGCATCAGAAGCGTAAGTAGATCATAAAAAACCATTGCCACATTATTACATTACATTACATATCATTATTGCTATATATAAAATTAATTCTGAAAAATGCATCACGATTTCTACACAAATATGAAGCAGCAATAATAATCATATATTTCCTGAGCAGCAAATGATATTAGATTTATTTCTGAAGGATTATGTGACACTGAAGACTGGAATAATGATGCTGAAAATTCAGCTTTGATCACAGATGCATTATCAGAGGCCTACATTAAAATAGAAAATTAATTTCACAATATTGCTGTTTTTACTGTATTTTTGTTCAAATAAGTGCAGCCTTGGTGAGCATGAGACTAATTTAAAAAATATTACAAAATCTTACTAACCCCAAACTTTTGTGTACATGTAGCCTAATATTTATTTTAAATAGGTAATTGTGTAAGTAAACTTAAACTGTTGTTAAAAGTTAAAATGGATTCTGTTATGTTCTGTAATTGCTGTTAATAAATCTGTCAGAAAAAAAATATGCTAAAGTTTACCTTTAGGAGTACAGCATTCTGGCAGCCTTTTAAAAAAAATTAACCATGGTTTTATTACAGTAACCACAGTTTACCACAGTATTTGTAGTAAAACTGTAACCACAAATTTACCATTATGGCGCTTATAATAATAATACATTTTAGTACTTACTGTATGTAACACCATGTTTATTTTTCATGAGGTACCCTCAAAGGTGCACCTTTGTAACTTATCTATACCCTTAAATCATGCATACTTGTATGGTACTAATATGCTCCCTTTTAGGAGTATAGGTGCACCTTTGAGGTTACTGCCCCAGCAAAGGGCTAAAATACAATTTTAGTATTTCATTTCTGACAGTGTAAACAAAAAAGGCCTGTGAAATGTTTTAAAAAACATGGCTTTAAAATCTAATATTAAGTGAGTATAATTACTGATTATATTCTTATATATTATATATTTAATAATTTAAAAGATCATTTTAGTACAGGTATCGGTATCGATATCGACGATACTGGGCTTGAAAATATCGGTATCGGATCGAAAATAAAATAAGAGGTATCGCCCATCCCTAATAATGATAATAAAATGAGTAGAACAATAAAACGAAAATTAAAAAAAACATTCATCTGAAATAATCAACAATCTGTTCATTACTTGTTCTAATAATCTTTGATTAATCAATTATCATTTAACTCTAGCTACTACTCTGAAATTACTCCAATTTCAGACATGCATTTTTTTTATGACTGGTTAAAGCAGAAAAATGAGTGAAACTCTTCCCACATGAATGGCAGTGATACGGCTTCTCTCCAGTGTGGATCCTCTCATGTATTCTCAGATATTCTGAGCGTTTGAAGCTCTTGTCACAGTGTGAACACTTGTACGGTGTTTCTCTCGTGAACTGTCCTGTGTACTTTCCGTGCACCATCTGTAAAAAAAGCCTTACCACACTCAGAGCAAACATGATCCTTCACACCGCTGTGTCTTTTCTGGTGTAGTTTTAAACTACCCATCTGACTAAAACTCTTTCCACACAAATGACATACATAAGGTTTCTCCTTTGTATGAATTTTCAGGTGATCCTTCAGGAAATCTGCCCTAAAAAACTTTTATCACATTGATCACAGCTATATAGCCTTTCTCTAGAATGACTAAGCAGATGTACTTTAAAAAAGAATGATTTTCTGAAACTCTTCCCACATTGATCACATGTGTGTGGCTTTTCTCCAGTGTGGATTTTCATGTGTTCTTTAAGGCTTCCTTTATGTGAGAATCTCTTCCCGCACTGATCACAGGTGAACAGTCTCTCCCCAGTGTGGACTTTCATGTGTACTTTAAGGCCTCCTTTTTGTGTATAACTCTTCCCACATTGAGGACACGTGTGCGGTTTCGCTCCTGTGTGGATTGTCATGTGTTCATTGAGACTTGTTTTATGTATGAAACTCTTCCCGCACTGATCACTTGCATATGGTTTCTCTCCAGTGTGGATTTTCTTGTGTATGCTAAGGTTTCCTTTATGTGCGAAACTCTTCCCGCACTGATCACGTGTATGGTTTCTCTCCAGTGTGGACTTTCATGTGTACTTGAAGGTTTCCTTTATGTGCGAAACTCTTCCCGCACTGATCACATGCATATGGCTTCTCTCCAGTGTGGACTTTCATGTGTACTTTTAAGGTTTGCTTTATATGGGAAACTCTTCCCGCACTTATCACATGTGTATGGCTTCTCCCCAGTGTGGATCCACGTGTGTTTGTCAAGGTTTCTTTTATATGGGAAACTCTTCCCACATTGATCACATTCGTACGGCCTTGCCAGTGCGTGGATTTTCTTATGTTCATCAAGGCTTTGTTTTTGTGGGAAACTCTTCCCACATCGATTACAAGTGTGTGTCTTCTCTGCAGTGTGAATTATCATGTGTTCAATAAGGTTTCCTTTTATTGTGAAAATCTTCTCGCACTCATCACATGCATATGACATCCCTCCACGATGAAATATTATGTCAAGGTCAAGATTTTGCTTGCTTGAGAAACTCTTTCCGCAGTGAGAGCAAGTGAAACGTATATTGTCGTTTATCAGTGAGGAGCTCCAGGATATATCTTCAGTTTTGTCCTGATGTTTCTCCCCCGCTTCAATGAGTTCTTTAATCTACTTGTTCTCTTCTATCAGGTCTAAAATGAAAGTCAAAAGTTTCAAAAGTTTGATTTTCAGCAAATCACTAAAACATTACTAAAATAAATTAATGAAATGAAATTAAAAATCAAAGAGAGAAATGTGAAAGGAAAATGACACGTGAATCCTGACATAACAGTAGAAATATGAACATTCTGATGCGTTCATTTGAATTATTAGTTTTAACCATTACAGATTGCACAAATTGAGCATTTTTGTAATGAGAACTACTAACTATATATTTTTCATCAACTATATTTTAAGTCAGGGATGTACATTTTTTTTAATTTTAGTCATATAAATATAAAATGGTTCAGAATGTCACGTCGCACACAGCGGGGAGGAGCGAGGACACGTAGAATACCTTAAATAAACAGTATTTAATGACCAAACTAAAGGGAAAACGAACATAGAACAAAGCAGGAGACCTGATAGACATACAATGCAAAACACAGGACACTGGAAAACACTGGGTTTAAATAACGAGGAACAAAACGAGGATAATCAAACACAGGTGGAAACTAATGAACTATAATGAGGACAGGAACCAGAATCAGAAAGAGCTTTATTGCCAAGAGTGTTTGCACGCACAAGGAATTTGTCTTGGTGTTACGAGCTTCCAGTACAGAAAGTACAAACATAGTGCAGACAACATATACTTAATGTAATAAAAAAACACTAATAATGAAGAGAATAGACAATAATTATGAATAACAATAGTAATAAAAATATACAGAAAGAAAAATGTCCATAGACAGAACTGTGAAGGTGCATGTGTCCTATGTACAGATGAAGGTTTGATTAGTTATTTACAGGTGTACAGTCCTGGGGTGTGTTATGGCCTGGGGTAAAAAACTATTCTTGTGTCTGGCTGTTTTGGTGCTCAGTGATCTGTAGCGCCGGCCAGAGGGCAACAGTACAAAGAGAGAGTGAGCTGGGTGTGAGGGGTCCAAAGTGACTTTCTTAGCCCTTTTCCTCACTCTAGAGGTGTAAAGTTCTTGGAGGCTGGGCAGAGGGGCACCAATAATCCTCTCAGCAGTCCTGACTGTCCGTTGTAGTCTTCTGATGTCTGTTTTGGTAGCTGAACCAAACCAAACAGTTATAGATGAACACAGGACAGATTCGATGATGGCAGAGTAGAACTGTTTCAGCAGCTCCTGTGGCAGGTTGAACTTCCTTAGCTGGCGGATTTGATGATAGCCAAATATTTGATGATAGCCAAATATGGGCATAGAAGGAAAAAAAAGACAGGAACATAGGTCTGACATTAACCTCCACCTCCCGGAAGGCGCTTCCACGTGCCACATAACATCCAACGGGGAGAGGGGGTGGGCGCTCTGGAGGCCCCTAGGGACATGCTTACATGGGACAGGAGGCCTCCAGGGCGGTATTCATTCCGGGACCCATGGCAGATTAGGCAGTTCAGGGTGCCATGGCGGAGCGGGCAGTTCGGGGAGTCATGGTAGAGCAGGTAGTCCAGGGAGACCCTCTCGGGGCTAAACTCAGGAACTGGAGCACTCTCTGGGCTTTACGGGGGAACAGCAGCCCTTTCTGGGCTTGACGTGGAGACAGAAGCCCTCTCTGGGCTGGACGTGGGGGCAGAAGCCCTCTCTGGGCTTGACGTGGAGACAGGAGCCCTCTCTGGGCTGGACGTGGGGGCAGGAGCCCTCGCTGGGCTGGACGTGGGGGCAGGAGCCCTCTCTGGGCTTGACGTGGGGGCAAGAGCCCTCTCTGGGCTGGATTCGGGCATTGGACCCCTCTCTGGGCTGGATTCGGGGACAGCAGCCCTCTCTGGGCTTGATGTGGAGACAGGAGCTCTCTCTGGGCTAACTTGTTTTCTAGTATGAATATCTAAATGTGTTGAATCAGGATGCATTTACTTGACAAGTAAAATTACCTAAAGTCCCCCTGTAGTGAAAATCAAGGTTTTTTTTCCTCTCTGTGTAATGTTTTTAATATGCTTTTAGACAAACCATTTGCCAATCCATTAATCAATACCATTGCTGAGTATTTTTCTCCTTAAAACCGTAGTTTCCCATTGGCACTCCCAGAAATGCATTTGAAACAGCCCTCGGTTTTCTACGTCACAAACCAATAACCAATCACGTCAAGGGATCGATTCCTATCACTAGCATGCAAAATATACCAATACCGGCATAAAACCAAAAATAAATAGAGTAAAAAACTCAGATTTAGAAAAAATATAGAACCGCTAACTTGAATAATAACCCGTGGCAACAGTGTACAAGTAGCCCGGGGTCAGACCCACCTCTCCCGCATCGGCATTTCACACGCGTATGCTCGTGGCCGCGAATCAAGAATCACAAACAGCTGTATTAGAGTCTTCAAGGCATTTTAGGACACAACATCATCAAGTAACTTCAACGAGTGTTACAGTATTCACTGTAGTTGTCCGCTAGTAAAAACTTAGTTTTATCAGTCATTATCCGTGTATGCCATTGCTTTGCGTTTACTACAGTTCAGTGGATCAGGAGGCGCTGGCTGGTGCGACTGAGTGGAGGCGGGGCTAATTTTCATATTCATAGATAAGCGTATAGTAAATGAGGCAAGGGTGTAGAGTTACATTCAAGCTATTTTAAGGCATGAGAAAATTAATTTCACAAGATAAAACATTTAAATATGTAATTTTGATGATCAAAGATAAGTTTTAAGGGATAAAACATTTGACTGCAGGGGGACTTTAAGATATTTTTGATGGAATCGGAGAGCTATCTGACCCTCCATAGACAGCAACACAACTGAAATGTTCACAGGTCCAGAAACGTAGTGAATACATCGGTAAAACAGTCCATGTGACATCAGTGGCTCAACTTCAGTTTGCGACGCGTCAAGAATACTTTTTTTTGCGCAAAGAAAACAAAAATATTTTTTCCCCCGAGTTACGTCTTCCGCCAGAAAGTACCACAACTCATATGCACACTTTCCCCCCGAACGTAAACAACGCTGATTACGTCAAATACGTTCTTAGGTACTATCCAAAATGGCGGAAGACGTAACTCGGGGGAGAAGAATAGTTGAGTAAATTGTTATTTTTGTTTTCTTTGTGAGAGTTGCATTTAAGGAAAGCATGTTTCCATCAAGGAAAGGACACTGCATTCCTTTGTGCTTTCATCTAGTTGTTCATTTACACATTAAAGACATCCACCTGAGATTAGGTGAGTGAAAGTGTTGCATTCATAAATAAATTTGGTTATACACATTATTATCAAAACTGTTAAAGTATTTGACTGAATTTAGTCCAACAACGCTTTAATTTACTTCTGTCTTTACAACAGTCATAAGACATTCTTCAAAAACATCATTAATTACTGTAGAGCTGGACATTTTAATAAGGATCAAATGAGTGAGTTCAGCTTTGAGAATGAAAACCAACCTGTTTGTGTCTCAGTATCTTCTTGTTTGATTGTGAATGTTTCTTCAATCTTTATGTCTTCACTTTCCTCTTTAATAAACACCATCTTTATAATCGTGAGTCACATATATATCTCAGTCGCTTCAGCAGGAGTTTTTTTCTGTGTTTGAACACTTTGTCCTGTTCAACATTATGAGAGAAAACGAAAATGCTAATTAAATACTGAGTGCATCTCAATCAGCTCACTAGTTCAGTGGTCAGTGCACTAGTTCAGTGGTCAGTGCACTAGTAAGGGAGCCAAAGTCAGAGTTAATGACATGATTAAAAAACAAAACGCAGTAGCACTACACTTGAAAAATAACCCCTTACAAAAAATAACTGCAGTACATTGAAGTATACCTGCAGTAGAATGTAGTATAACTGCAGTACAATGAAGTACAACTAGACCGTTGCAGTATAATGAAGTATATAACTGCAGTTCATTAAAGTTCAACAGCAGTAAAACTGCAGTACAACGAAGTTCAACTGTAGATTTGCAGTGTAATGAAGTACAGATACAATATAACTGCAGTTCAGTGATATGCTGAAATGCATGTGAAGATTTCAGATGCAAAAACTTCTAAGCCTGTCTGATTAAATATTTTATTTTATTTATTTTTATGAGCAGGTTTTTTTTGTTAGGGTTAGGTTTTTTTTTAATAAAGCTCTTATGAATAGGTTCAGTAATTTCACTTTAATGGCGATGAGGTTCTTTTCTTTGCCTTTAAAGTGTTCTTGTATAGGCCCTGTACTGCAGTTACGCTGTATAGTGCAACATGTAGCAAGTGCTATGGATGCAGTAGACATGGCAATTATTTTTATTATTATTATTTATTTTTATTTTTGTAATGTAGACTTCCTATAAAATATTCGTACAAAAATATTTTTGTAAAAAAAAAAAATTGCCTAAGAAATATTTCACCTGCATAAGATTAATAGTCTGCACGTGAGGTCTTCCTTCACGCCAACGGTCGTTGTCCTGACAACGGGTCTCGCGAGCAGCTGATTACTCGTAACGGTAAATCAGCGTCTTTTCCGTAGTATCTACTGTCTACTGCAGGATGGATATAAAAGTATAAAATATGTTTTGGTTTGACAACATCGTTCATATGTGAACTATCACAGTTAAAGCACAAAGAAATGACAACATTACACGCCAAGGCCATTCATTCACAAGTGCGACAAAAGAGAAGAAACGCTTTCCGGAAGAGAAGTTCATCAGGCCTGTGTTGAACCACTGATAGCAGATGGACTCTTCTGACGATGCTTTTCATACTTTTCTGTGCCTTGACAGTGAGTTACTTGGCAGTCAATGGGACAGTCACAAGCCTCCCGGTTTTCATCCATAATATCTTAAATTGTGTTCCAAAGACGAACAAAGCTTTTACGGGTTTGGAACGGCATGGGGGTAATTTCCATTTGGGGTGGAGTATCCCTTTAAGATATTTTTGATGAAATCCGAGAAGTTTTTGACCCCTCTATTGGCAGCAATGCTATTTAAGTTAAATTTTAATTTAATTGCAATTTAAGTTCCAGAAGAGTAGGGAAGACATTGTGAAAGTAATTCATGTGACTCCAGTGGTTTAACCTCAATTTTGCCTTCTGTCGCATGAACAAAACACTCATGCGTTGTGATGCTCTCATGAATGCACATTACAGATCAATATTTTTGTAAATAAGTGGTAAATTATTATTATTATTTTTTTTTGCACAAACACTTGCATTGCTTCATAAAATTGAATTAAAACAACTGGAGTCACATTAATTACTTTAACGATGTCTTTCCTACCATTCTGGAACTTGAATGTGAAAGTTGCATTGCGGTCTATGCAGGGTCAGAAAGCTCTCTGATTTCTTTAAAAATATCTTTGTTTGTGTTCCAAAGAGGAATGAAGGTCTTATGGGTGTGAAACCACACAAGGGTGACTAAATAATGACAGAATTTTCATTTGTGGGTTAGCTATCGCAGCTTTAACTTAACTTTTTAGCCTAGCTTTAACAGGTGTGTATTACACAATTTTAATCGACTTCAATGGAGGCAACCCATTTCATATCGGGTGGTTCTTTGCCTCCACCTCATGCATTAAAATCATGTAATGGACACCTAGCCATGGATTAGCCCTTATGTGTGAAGAGGGTTAAAGGTTACACAAAGTATTAAATGAAGGGGGCACAATTACTGTGGAACACACATTCTATATACTGTATTCTAATAATATTATATACTTGTATATTTGTAAATATGTTTTTTCAATTTTTATTATTATTATTATTTTTAACTTAAGGTTAGAATTAAAAAAAAAAAAGATAAAGAGGGCAAATAATTGTAGAGGACTCTGTACAGTATTTAAACATGATTGTGTCTATGCTTTTTCCCAGAAATGCATGTTATTGTGCAAGGGGTAGCATGGACTATCAGTGGAGGGACAGAAAGCCCTGAGATTTCAATATAAAGATCTTCATTTGTGTTCTGAAGATGAACAAAAGACTTGTGGGTTTGGAACGACATGAGGGTGAGTAATTGATGACAGAATTTTCATTTTTGGGTGAACCAACCTTTTAACTTCTTTTACCTGGAGTGTTCAAAGACATTGTTAATGCTGACCAATACGTCATAAGAAATGAACTGGGAGTAGTTTGAATACTTTACACAAACACTTGGTGACATCACAATTCAAGATTTATTTTAAGCATACTACAGTAAATATGCCCGTAGTGAAAAGTGTAACTGAAACTTGAGAATTTCTGATAGTTTTTGTTTGTTTGTTTTTCCAGACTACATCCAAAATAGTGTTTCCACATCTGAGATAAAGGCAGTCATAAGAACCAAGCGGAACGATGAGGACAAGCTCTTCAAAAAATGAAACCTGTCTGAATAATGCGGGAAGAAATGTGCATGATTGCATGATTTGTATATAAACACTAAATACATTTAGTGTAACTCTCAGCCTGCTATTTTAAGTTTAAAGAGAAGTAAAATAATTTATTGTTGCATTGCTGTTTGAGACATTCACTGTTGTTTTGAACCTTAATTCATTATATTGCAGATGTGTGCAAATAAAACTTGTTATTCTGAATATTCTGGTTGCATTTCAATGTTACTGTACAGAATTTTATTAGTATTGCACTACGGTAGTATTGTGTTGTATTTCAGTTGTATTATATATTGCAGTACTACAGCAGTTTTATTGCAGTATAATTGTAGTACTACTTCAGCTGTATTGCAGTAATACTGCAGTTCTATTGCAGTTGTTTGTTAGTAATACTACAGCTCTACTGCAATTGTATTTCAATACTACTTCAGATGTATTGCAGTAAAACGGCAATAATGCAGTTTTTTCGTGTTTTACACCACAGTTTCTTTTGAAGGCTCTCTACATTTTTGTTTTGTTGGGTTTAGTAAATAAATGTATTTTGTTTGCTGCAGAAAGGGGGAAAGACAGAGACAGAATTGCTGCAGTAAAGGCTTTCTTTGCAACAGGACATTAGAAAGAAAACAAAAAGAATATGCAATTTGGCTGTCATTTATTACATGAATATACAAACAGAAAAAACCCAAAGAAGAATAAAAAAATAAATGTAATCTAATCTGCCCGGTCCTCTGCGTTTGGCCACATGTTCTCATCCACATCACACCAGATATCTTCTCTGGCAAGGCATCTTGGGAAGAATCTTTTGGTATGTCTTATCCTTCCTGATAGTGTTCAACTGTGATGTCTTGGCATACAGCATCCATTGCATCCTGGAGGGACATTTGGTCCTGTGGACGATGGTCAAACACCTTCCATCTCCAGGCTCAGAAAAACTCCTCAATGACGTTGAGGAAAGTGGAGGAAAGGGGCAAGGAAAAGAGACATCATCCCAAAGCCTTTTAAATCCATTCACGTAGGCTATTATTTCTGGTAAGTAAGATTATCTGGAAACATCAGACGCAATTAATTGCTTTGCTTCCAAAGTCATACGCAACTTTTGTTAATTAATATAGCATATAACAAGAGTTACTGTATTTACAACAGTAAGTTAATAGGCCTATTTAGTCACATTTATGCAGAATCGCTTAGCCTACATCAGGATCACAATGCGTCATAAAATGATTAGACCTAAGTTACACATGCCTATTTCATATAGGTTAGCCTATTTAATTTTATTTTGGATATAGGCTATGATGCTGATGATGATAATACTAACAGTAGCCTACTACTAATAATAATAAAGAAAGGAAGAATAGCCTATTAGGCTACATATTGGACAGCATGGTATGTACAGTAGGCTATGGGTTAATATAATAATTCTTAATTCTGCGCTTTATTAAATTCAAAACATTTTATTAATTTATTCATAATATTAATTTCTGATTATCAAAGGTTGCTATGGTCATGCAGGTTCGTGCATTAAACGCATGGCCAAGATAAATAAATGTTGTTCTTTCAACATAAGTCGTGTTCCCCCGAACATGTCCCCTACTTGCCATCTTTTTGATCATTTTGTCATGAAAAGATTTTTTTATTTCTTTAAATAACACATTAGGCCCACATATAATTATCACAGAAACAAATCCACAGCAGAACCGCGGCAACAAGTAGTGGTGTTTTCGTAATCAGCGTAACCTATTTGAAGGAATCAGTTGAATGGATTGAACTCACTCGTTAAGACAGTGACTTGGCGCCACCTAGCGTCTGTTTTATTTTCATTTTAAACATATAATTTAATTGATTGACATATTTCTGCCTTCAAAATGTAAAACATTAATTTCATAACATATTATGCATTTGTAGGCTTATTGCAGTGTAAATGCATTCAGTAATGATGTCTCTGATGGCTTTTGTTGACACTGATTGGATTTTTACTAGTAACAGCCCTTTATTATTTTAACTGAATTTATCGATTGGAATTAAGAACATGGCATTCCATATTCATGATGCATATATTAATACGTTTTTTTTTTTTTTAAATTAAATGCCCCTGGACATCAGTTCACAGGTTTGTTTCTGATGTCGTCAATGTTGTTTTTGGTTACATTAAAAAAATGCAGTTAGCTTAAATAGCTGAGGGCACACGACAGGCGCTGTTTGTATGAGCATGATGCTTGTATGTTCAATGCATGGCGTGTCTGCTTCACTAGCTCCGTTCCCATGGTCACCTTTTGTTTGACCTAATTCTGGATATTTCCAGCCTAAGATGTGTGATTAATCCGTATCTAAAAGCGTGTCTTCACCAAGAGAACCCATTATAATCAGTTGATGCGGTGACTGTCCACACGGGAAGTGGCGCGAGGCGACAAATCTTCTACAGTAACCTCCTTCTATTCCGAATATTGGAAACATGCGTTGTATGCGTTGAAAGTGAAACCTAAAAAAAAGCGCATAAGAGCTTCAGCAAATGCACGCGATCACAGATTGCACACTTCCCGGCCGAAACAACCCCCCACGTGAAACTGAAATAATAACTGTGATATAAGATTTTGGCCATATCGCCCATCTAAGTCATTCATCCCACACTATCAACAGGCGCTTCATGTAGGCTACACTTCTTGTACTTCGTTTGGGCACCACAAGGTGTCACTGTGGCCTCAAAGCTTACCCCTCGACTACTCTGGATCGACTGCTATTCCTGCGGGAAAACACGCCCTCCTCATTACCCTATGGTCAAAGAAATGTATAAATAAATAAATGTGAAAATAAATAAATGTATAAATAAATAAATGTGAAAATAAATAAATGTATAAATAAATAAGTGTGAAAATAAATAAATGTGAAAATGAAGAAATAAAGAAATAAATACGTAAATAAATACATAAATGTGAAAATAAATAAAAGTGGAATAAATAAATGTATAAATAAATGTAAAAAAAAAAATAAGGAAATAAAATTTTAAATAATTTTTATTTTTGTTTTTTTACTTTTCTTTGTACATTTATTTATATATTTATTTATTATTTATTTGTTTTTTTACATTTCTTTGTACATTTCTTTATTTATTTCTAATTATGGCATTCCATACATGTGGTCTTGAAATAATTGCACAAAAAAGCTAAAAAAAAAACATTATAATTAAGCTGTCATTTACATGTATTCATAAAGTCAAAAGGTAATCTAATAATGTGGTCTAAATTTAAATGTTAGAAAAAGAAACACATTTTAAGACATCTTGCCATACCAAAAGTGGACGTTTCTGTAGAAAAAATCAGTACTAAAATTGTTAACTGTCAGTAATCATTTTGCTTAATATATGGGTGCAGGAGCGCATGATGGTCACTTCCGAAAAAAAAAAAAAAAAAAAAACTTTTGTGCGGCGCCCCCCAGTCATTTTGCGCCCTAGGCAACTGCCTATGTCGCCTATGCCACGGGCCGGCCCTGCCTTGTAGTACACTTGAACCCATCTTTCATACACTAGTGGGTTCAAGTGTACTACAAGTGGTAATTAAATACAGTTTTAATACAGAGAAAGCATGTTAAAAGCACATTTTATTTCATATTCATGGTGTCCCAAAATAGCACAGTTGATTTACTCAGCAAGTTGAAGTACATTACTGAAGTACACAGGCCAAATACATGGAGATTAGCTGAACTGGAAATGCTAAATGGCCTTTATTGTAGGGGCGTAAGTGTGAATGTGTGTGTGTCTGTGAGCCCTGTGATGGACTGGCCATCTGTCCACAGCTGCATTTCCCGATAACGACAAATCTTGGCTGTTAAGAGCATTTCTGCATGTGAGATTACAATGTTTTTATAACATTTTTTATACCTTTACCAAAAACGCAGTTAAGATGAACATGTGAGCACAACCTTTAAGACCCGCTGTCCATTCATGAAGTACTGAAATGTCAATCAATGGATTATGAGTATGCACATTGAAAAGCAAATGTATCACTTATAAGTAATTATAAAAGTAATATAAATATAACTGTTCTTGTAATGCATTATAGGTCTTTGTGTCTTTGTAAATATATTTATAGCACTGCAATACTAGCTTATAAATAAGTATAAATGGGGCTCATAATATAAATCATTATGAGCATGGGCTTCTTAGAAAGTGTTACCGTCTTTCTTTGTTTTGTTTTTTTAAAGCATATTTATTGACTGGTATGATATCGCTAACAGGCTTCTGGTCAGAATAAATCCTGAAAACGAAAATACCAGACAGAGGGTGAAGTGTACTGCCAGACAGGGAGTCAGCAAGAGGACCAAGAAAGACGTACAGAGGAAGGTCACAGCCATCAACCCTCACATAAACCGCTTTATTTGGTCCTTGATAGAATATGAGTGGAAAACCTCAAACTGAATCCTGTTTTCCAGCACTTTTAGTGGGACATTTGTTGTTCTTGTTTGTTCATTTGTAGTTCTCTCTTAAGGACATTGTACCTCCATAAGTTTCCTTCATTGGTATAGATTTTGTTTCATTCATCTGTGCACACTTGGTAGTGGTAATGGTTTTAATGTTTACATTAATTGATTGAATAAAATGTTTCTGATAAGAACATTGTTTGGATTGCCTTTTGATTTGCAATGTTATTCTGAAGTACAGTAGCATTATAATATTACTAACTATACATTTATATCCTACACCAAATACAGTTATGTTATATATATATATTTAGTGCTGTCAAAGTTAACGCGTTAATAACGCATTAACGCAAAATTCATTTTAACGGCACTAATTTTTTTAACGCGCGATTAACGCAGCGCGTATTTCCGGTTTGACCCGTGGCCCAACCCGTAGTTGGAGAAATGGAGGTGCACAGTGTTGCCAACTTTGCAACATTTCAGACCCCTTTAGCGACCTTTTTCCCTTCAAAAAAGCGCCCAAACCTAGTTTCTGAGAATCACTGGGACTGCCGCGCGAGGTCTTCCTCTCCCAGAGCGCGCACACACCTCTCTGTCTCTCTCTCTCTGCGTCTGTTCAGCGCGCGGCAGAGAGAGGAGCAGCGCTTTAATTCAGTTAAAAACACAGATATTATGTTGTTTCTCTAATTTTACATGCAAGTATAGCCGAAATCACAGCACTGCTATTGTCTTTATCTTATGTGTATTTGATTTCATCAGACGACGGTGCGATTATCATGATTTTTTGTGCAGATTAACATCTTGGAAGGGAGCTGGTTATGTAGTCTTAATGGGTCGCGTTTCAGTCACTATTTCATATTCATTCATTGTCTGACAACAGAAACAGTAAAATATACCAGTTTTATTGAGAATTTAGCTTCATCAAAATACAGTATGTGGGCAAAGATAGGGAAACAAATGTAATAATAAATAATAAATGTACATTTTGCATTTTCAGAAGAAGAGCTGCCCTGTGTGCAAAAATGTAAAAAATGCAAAAATGTGGAAGAACTTGACTGGTCTGCATAAAACCAAGTCCTAATCCCAGTTTAACACCTCTGGTGTGACTGTAAATGCAGACATTGAGCCAAAAACTCATCACCAAACACCAATGACTTGTACATACACTATATAGACAAAAGTATTGGCACCCCTTCTTTAGAACAGAAAAACGCACTTCCAAATCTGTGGCAACAACGATGGGAACATAATTCATGTATTTAAAAATTGTATTTCCATCTCTGTAGCAACAGTTTTGTAAGTGTCTAAAATGACTGAACCCATATGTACAAGTCATTGGGTGTTTGGTGATGAGTTCTTGGCTCAAGGTCTGCATTTACAGTCACACCAGAGGTGTTAAACTGGGATTAGGACTTGGTTTTATGCAGACAGTCAAGTTCTTCCACACTGACTGAATCAATCATTTTCTTTTTGAACCTTGTCTTATACACAGAGACATTGTCATGTTAGAATAGAAAGGGTCCTGTACAAACTGTTGCTATAATATTAAAAGACACAATTTCCTAGATATCATTATATGCTTTAACATTAAGATTTGTACTCATAGAAATACTAAAGTAGTCAAACCTGTTCATTAGAAGGGGGCGACCCAATACTTTTGGCATATAGTGTACATTTGCATTAAAGCATCCATATTTGTCCATGCCCATGTTGATTAGAGTTTAAAAATTTGAAAAGTATTGATTTAAGGTACATTTAGAACAAATAAAAATGTGCGATTAATTGCGATTAATCGCGAGTTTAACTCATGACAATCATGCGATTAATCACGATTTAAAAAAAAAATAATCGATTGACAGCCCTAATATATATATATAATCATTTTAAGTAATTAATGTGAAATGACATTAATATTTAACATGTAATGCATCAATATTGACATTACAGTACAAAACTGTATAGTAAATTAAAGCAGAAATTGATTTAATTACAAAATGCACTAAAAATCCCAGTAAAGTACTGTTTGAAATTACAGTACAGTTACTATAAATCGTAATACAGTAACTTGCTTGTAACAGTGTTTCAGAAATCATCCTCTCAGACCAAATCCTGTCTGAATATGTTATTATTTACTGAAATGTCCTCCCAACTCTTTAAAAATAATTAATACAACTTGATTTGAGGTTAAAAAATATATATAATTCAGAATATATTTTATTTATACTGTAATAAGTTTTTATTATAAGTTACTTCAGAAAATATTTTTTTTTCTGTCAGAAGATAATGCTGGTATATTCTTCAATCCATGTTCAGACTTTTTATGCATTTTTTCTGTATTTTTGTTTTCTGTTATTTCTTTCTGCAGCTTACTGCTGAAAATCCACCCATCAAGACCAAAATACCTCAAGATTATTGTGCTTCTGCTCATTATATTATGACGATTTCTCCTGAAAGGATACAAGTTCAATCACACCTGACATGAAATCTCTTTTGAGAAACAGGTAAGGAACAGCTCCATCAATTTAAATCCTTCCTTTACAGCAAAGAAGCTGTTCAGTAATATGAATATATAATTTCATGCATACAGATCAATCTCATCCTTATTGATATAACAAACTGAATATGGATATGCAGTGATTCATCATTAGAGACTATAATTTAACCCCAGATTACTTGCATTGATCAAAAGAGCACAATGGAAGTAGCTCATTAACTGACATCATGGCATGTGCTCAACTTGACATAAACCAGTATATCAGACGACCTCTGCTCCAGCAGTATGAGAAAGATTATTTATAGTATTTATTATAATAATACACATTTTTAATTAATTGTATTATAATAATGTATTGAAAATAATTTAAAAAATCAGATAATAATGTTAATAAGTATGAATTCATAACTCATTCATTATATGCACTATGAAGTAGATTTATTATAACAGTGTATGTATTGAAAATAACTTTTGAGCCATTAAAACTAAGCTAACTACACTCACTCATTTACTTATTATTATTGTTGATATTTCTTAGTTATATATTAAATGAAGGGGAAATTAATTGTAATGTAAAAGTAACAATGTTAAACCTACACTAACTGGATGACCATTATTAGCTGTCAGCACTTGATTAATTCTGGCCAGTGAGACTAATGACCTGTCTTTTGGACTCATCTGATCCTCCCAGCAGCTCTTTGCTCTCTCCGGTCAGGTAAGTGTTTTAACAGAGAAATATCTGAGGGGTCGTCCTTTAACTTTCTAAAAAATCATCAGAATAGCGGTGGATTGATTGATTAAGAAGGGCTTGACATTAACTCCTTTTGCTCACCAGCCACTGTGGCTAGTGGTTTTCCAAAATTACTAGCCACTCAGCATTTACACCGGCCATAATTTTGTTGTTGGGAAATTACATTTTATATGACTAAAGTTACTGCATACTAAAATGTATTTAAATTGATTTCCAGGTCTTTTTTTTGTGTCTATTAAAAGGGCATTTTTTCCCTAACCGTATTAAATGCATGCATCATCTTTCATATCAAATTCTTACATTTTATTAATAATTTCACTTAATATAATAAGGCACTATAGGGCTGTTACCAATCCAATGAAATCGGTATTACCAAAACCGATCTTTCCACTGCAGAAGAAACAGAAGCAGCTGAAGTGGCATTTAGATGCATTCACACAGACAGTTTAATGAAGCTGAAATGTAGCATGAATGCATTTACACTGAAAAATTATAACAGTATAAATAAGGGCAGTCGTGGCCTAATGGATAGTGAGTCGGACTTGTAAGCGGAAGGTTGTGGGTTCGAATCTCAGGTCCGGCAGGTGTCCACGACTGAGGTGTCCTTGAGCAAGGCACCGAACCCCCAACTGCTCCCCGGGTGCTGTAACATGGCTGCCCACTGCTCCGGTGTGTGTTCACTTAGGATGGGTTAAATGCAGAGAATACATTTCACTACTGGTTATATACTCTCTATGTAATTGTGTATGTGACAAATAAAAATAATCTTTAAATCTCTTTATCTTTTAAGGTAATTAGCTTGGTGTTTTAAATCTGTTTTTTTTATATCCAAATATGAAATGTTGGGAAAAAATGCAAAGTAAAGGTACTTTTAGATATAAAAGTAAACCGCCAGTAGGTGGCAGCAAGTGACTGTCTTAATGAGTGAGTCAATCATTCAAAGGATTCGTTCAGATGGCTGATTCATTCAAGAATGAAGCAAGAGCCTGTCTTTATGAATGGACCGCTGAATCAATGACTCAAATGATCCATTAAAAAACACTGAATCATTCAGTAAAGGAACACCGCTGTGTGTTGCTCAGAGATGTGCGACTGTTCTGCTGTGATCTTTGTTTGGAACTATTTTTGTTAAGCAAATCAACATTGACAATATTGTACTGTATATTAACTACTCGTTCGAACTCTTGTATAAAATAAATGTCAAATCTGCAATTGTGGTTTTCAGGGAAAACGGCACACTTGGTCGTGACACATGTTAAATATATAAATAATTTGTTTTGATTTCTCCTCAAGATTGTTTCATACAAATAGGCTGCGTAAGCCTCAACTGCACGACCTTGTTCCTGTCAATACATTATCCATTATCAATCACCGTTTACACCAAAAGCAATAAAATCAGAATCATTCTTCCCGAAATTTCTGTGCTTTCCTAATGAAATGTTTTAATCAGATTAGTTGTCCATAGGAATGCAACGATACCAAAATCTCACGATACGATATTTATTGCGATATTTAAAAAAAAAGACATGAAGAATTGGGGAAAAAATGAAAATTTTGTACATTTTAAAGTTAAATTATTCTATCTAATGCACTTTGAGAGTTCAAAATTAAGAGCTGCAACCCATGTTCTTCACTAAGAAACTTAAGTCAGTGAATTGACTTGTACCTGAATTTAAAAAACGTAGGATTCTACCAAGAAAATAGTCTTAAACGAAATAAATTAATGCTGTAGTTAGTGCCAGTTTTTACCATCTTTGCTGGTTAGCGGAAGTAGAATATATTTTTAAGCAAGCGAAGTTTTGAAACTATCACCTATGCTTGTATCTCTACACGATTAGACTACTGTATGTGGGGTTACCTCTTTCCTTCATGTCTCACCTCCTAATGGTGCAGAATGCAGCAGCCCATCCACTCACGGGAACCCGTAAACGTCACCATATCACACCAATCCTACGCTTGGTTACCAGCCCAATACCAAACTGATTCATAAAGGCTTATCTCTGATTACAAAGCTCTTAATAATTTACCATCTATCTGATCTGCTTGTTACAGCACTTATAATCCATCTAGATCACTTCAGTCTCGAAACAACCGTCACCTCCTGTTTGTTCCATGATCCAGCCTTCGCTCCTGCGTTTACTGAATTATAATCATTGTTAAAAATGTGTCTATTCTTTGTAACTTTGATCGGTCTCATTTTAATTTATTATCTTTCAAATCTATATACAGCACTTTGGCCAACCAAGGCTGAGTTTAAATGTGCTTTATAAATAAAGTGAATTTAATAAAAAAAATAATTTTCAAAATTTGGTATCTTGTCTTACCATAATAGGAGGGCAGGAACTCTCAGACATTATTTTGTTGTGAAACAAATAAACTCTGTCCCCATATAGCTTTCACCTTCAGTAAGATGAATAAAATCAGTTGTGTTAACATTATGAGGTGTACGCTAAACGCCACAAAAGAACAGGCATACAGTTGTGTTTGTGCAACTCTTTGTTTTTCATCACACATCTAACAGATGTCTGTGTGCTGTCAAACATACAGTGTTCTGGTAAAGAAACAGAATGACAGTGAAAACACCAAGACTTCAAGAGCGGTTTGCATTATTTAATTTTTTGTGAGATTTAAAGTAGCATTGTCAGATTCTTTTAATCAGTCACACAAAGTTTCAGTAATTGTAGTTACATCATCTGTAATTGAAAAATCTCTTTGCTATTTTAAATGATTCCAGACTCATTTTAAACAGTACACGCAGATATCTATATAATTACTTGAGAATGTATAGTTAATGTATTGAACTGAAAAGCACTTGGTTATCCTTAGAGTTCAGCGATCCTGAAATGTTGATATTCATGGCTGTGCGGGTGAAGTTGGAGGGTTTGGCTTACTGGTAATCTTTAAATCACAGCAGAACAACACTGGTTCTTGTCCAAGACACAGTTTGTGCTGCCACAGATATAAACGCTCATTTGGCTTCAGCCCAAATGTGAGTTGCTCTTCCTCTTCAGTTGCGTCTTTCCAGCTTTCATCTTCAGTGCTGACATGTGAACCTCCACATTCTGCAGAAAAGGAGAACTGCAACTTCGCAATTAACTTTGCAAGCTCTCCAGATTCAATCGAGGCTGATGTGTCTATCTTCCAGTTGTGAGTGATCTGGGCCATCTTCTCCTCATTGTATCCAACCTTTTTAGTGATCTTCTTTTGCCATGTCACCGGTGTGCTGCTGTCATTAGTTATCGTTTTAATATTCTCCCACATGCCAATGGCTGGGCCTTTAGTTACAGACAGCCCACCAGGAAGGAAGTTAAGAACCTCAGGATGAACAGAATAGACAACATTGTGCTCGTCTGTGCTGAGATCAGGACCAGTGCAGAACTCAACACCCCACTCTGAGGCGGGCTTGAGGAAGGAGAAGCCAGTTTGCTTGGAGTATGGTAGGCCCAGTAGTAATATTGGCCGTCTCTGAAGTTTGGATCCAGGTTGA
>JAPDDO010000248.1:0-76766 GCA_027422415.1 Schizothorax lantsangensis | reverse complement strand
TTTCCCTATTGTTTCATTCTATAAATGAATGCAGAAATTGAAGTGACTGTTTATTGAGAAAGTGCTACTGAATGTGTTTTGAACAACTTCTTCAACTGTTTCAAAAATCATATGCCTTTTTATTTTATACTGTTTATTATTTGCAACTTAAAATATTTAACCATGTTTTATTATTACTGTTGGAAATTGTGATTAAAAGTCACATGACTGTCAAGCATTTGGTCCATGTGACGCAGAGGTTTTCAATCCTCGACCCAATTCTTTCGACCCACCGCTCTGCACATTTTGTGTGTCACCCTTATTTACCTCACCTGATTTGGATAATAGCTCATTAGATGAGAGCTCCATAAACTGCACTGAATGTGTCAGATAAGATTACATACAAAATGTGCAGAGCAATGGGTCCCTCAGGACCAGGACTGAAAACCACTGCTTTCACACGATAGGTCGCAACATGATAGGTTGCATTACTAGTTGCATATTTTGAGTTACTGGTTGCATAGTTTGCATTATTTTGGCGTCATATACAGTCCACAGTGCTGACTCACCTGAGGTTTCTGGATAGCTTTGGTGGCCGGCTTGGGAGAAGATGCCATTTTCAACCACCCCCTCAAACAATGGGTCGATGTCGAATCGCAGTGATAACCATGACGACAGCAATGAATTCCATCTCTGCAGCACTGACCCTAAAAGAGTGGGAAGAATGAGCAAAGGTTAAACACGAAACTTAACTCAATAGAGTATAATAAAACAGTTACACATTTTACTATGACTCACTGACCATTGAGAATGGGCAGCAGTACCACACACCACAAGGAGTCCGACAGCACGTTGTTCCATCAGGACATATAGTAGAAGCATCACAGTGAACCACAGAAACAGACTCTGCTGGCTCTGAGAGATCCATCATTGGCTCATCTGCAGCTACAAGAGCTGACATGAGTAACACCAACACTGGAATCATCTGAAAACATGAAATGAAAAAAATCTTATATTATATTATACTATAGCTTTTTTATTGCTATCTTTTTTTTCTTTCTTCTTTTTGAGAATAAGAACATTTACCTTGCTGGCTGGGAATGTGTCTCCTCTAGTGTGGATTGTTTTGCTGCTGGCTGTGCTGTCCTGTGATGTTCTTACTGTACCTCTTATATTTATACACATGACTCCTCCTACTGTAAAAACAGGAAATCTGTTCAGTCAAATTTTAACCAGTACATTTAGAGACCGCTTTTTGAGTTTATGAACATATATAGAAGTCTTTGCATGATCATGATGTAATAGGAAATGAAAGAATATATGAGAGTAAGGCAGAACCTTACAGAGGTAGTGAGAGGACCACTTCCTCGCATCCAAGGCATATATTTAAAATGTATTTGTTATTAGTAATTAAAAATAATGAATTAGTTACAAAATATATTATTACAATTAAATAACTGTTTGATATATTTTAAAATGTACTTTATTTCTGTGTTTATTCCTGAATTTTCCTGTCATTACTCCAGTCTTCAGTGTCACATGATTCTTCACAAATCATTCAAATAATTTTACCGATCTGTGTAAACTGTTGTGTCCTTGGTGATATATATATATATATATATATATATATATATATATATATATACAGTGCTGCTTGAAAGTTTGTGAACCCCTTGCAGAATCTGTGAAAATGTCATTTTAACAAAATAAGAGAGATCATACAAAATGCATGCTATTTTTTTATTTAGTACTGTCCTGAGTAAGATATTTTACATAAAAGATGTTTAGTCCACACAAGACAAAAAAATAGCTGAAATTATTAAAATAACCCCATTCAAAAGTTTGGTTGTTAATACTGTGTGTAGTTACCTGGATGATCCACGACTGTTTTTAGTTTTGTTTTGTTTTTGTTGTTCACGAGTCCCTTGTTTGTTCTGAACAGTTAAACTGAGCACTGTTCTTCAGAAAAATCCTCCATGTCCTGCGGAATCTTCAGTTTTCCAGCATCTTTTGCATATTTGAACCCTTTCCAGCAGTGACTGTATGATTTTGAGATCCATCTTTTCTCACTGAGGACAACTGAGGGACTCAAACACAACTATTAAAAAAGGTTCAAACATTCACTGATGATCCTGAAGGAAACACGATGCATTAAGAGCCGGGGGGGGGGCTTTTTGAATTTGAAGATCAAGGTTAATTGTACATAATTTGTCTTCCGGGAAACATGCAAGTATCTTCTGTTGTTTCTGAAAGGCAGTACTAAATGGAAAAAAAAAATTATATTTCCAAAAAATAAGAAAAATCTTCATCCTGTTCAAAAGTTTTGTAAATGATTACTCTGTATATTATTTGCAGCTTGAAAATATTCACCCGTTTAATTACTGTCGGAAAACATGATTAAAATCATATGACTGTATGCGTATGTATATATAAAAGTATGTAGGTCATTGTAACATGATAGTTGTATTACTGGTTGCATATCAAAGATTAAAAAAACATATTTTTAATCTTTGTCTATAATTAATCCAAAGAGGAGGCAATCAGAGCTTGAATGAAGTCTCAATCATAGCTTCGTAAGTCTGTGACATACATGTTTTTCTTACTATGTGTAATGGAAGGTAGACTGTAGATTGTACTGCTCATCTCTCAAATTGCACTACCAGTGTAATGGGTCAATAAGTTTGCGGTCAGTAAGATTTTGATTTGTATTTTTTTTATGATTATGAAGTATCTTTTTCCTACCAATGCTGCATTTATTTTATCATACAGTACAAACAGTAATATTATGAAATATTATTATAATTTAACAGTTTTCTATTTTAATATATTTTAAAATGTAAGTCTTCAGAAATCATTCCAATATGCTGACTTTCTGAAACATACATGAAATATTTCTTATTAATATCAATGTTGAAAACAGTTATGCTGCTTTTTTGTAGAAACTGTAATAATTTTTTTCAGGTTTCTTTGATAAATAGAAAGTTAAAAGAACAGCAACAGGTTGTTTTATCATGTTTTTAATATCCAGTATATAATTTTTTCAGTTGTTTATTATTCATGAGTAGCAACATTGTTACAGTTTTTATTAATAACATTGCTATAGCTGATAACTTTGTCTAGTGCTCTTATGAATGTTTACAACATGATTTGTACAAATTTAACTACTATACTGAATGACATAGCATAGACTTCATCATGGCTAGTGTTTGCGTATTGTATTTCATTTCATTTAATTTGATTTCATTATGAAACCTAGGAGAGAGCGGGGTACAAAGTAACACTTTTTGACTTTCTCAAATTGTGTAAATCCACATGGGGTTCAGAGTATAATTTTTTTATCCAATTTCACACTTCTCTAGAACAAATATGTCGCTTTGTTTCATAACTACAGTGTATACGTTTTCTTTATTTACCCTCAAAAATTGGAAGTGAAATGTGACAACATGCCCCGTAGGTGGGGTACATTGTAATATCTGAGGGGCACGTTGTAACATGACCATTTGACAGCTTAAAATGTTATCTGATCTTATGAAAAAAATATACAAGACAAACTAAAATATTTTGTCAATAGAATAAAATAATTATTTATTTTAAATAAAATAATGGCGTTTTTTAAGAATTAAAAGTAATCTGATTTTTGAGTTTGACAATGAACATGCCTCGGACGTCCCATATAAACGAGCCAAAATGCTTTACATGTCTTGAAATAATAATTTCTGAACATTAAACATTGATTGTCAGTCTTTATTCACCTGTTTCTCATAGTTTCTCATTAAAATGTATTAAAGTAAATAGTGTGAATTACATCACTAATGTCATTGAATAGCACGGCAGGGCACATTGTAACGCAGTGTTACAACTTACCTCATCTGCACAACTTTAATTTAAAAACCGGTTAGTGTATTCAGCTATAGTTATTGAAGCATTAAACAATAATCTAAACAATCTAAATAATCTAAATCTAAACTAAATAACAGATTGGAGACTAAAATAATAGCGGATTTGTCTCATTTTAAAATAGTAATAAAAACTGAGATGAAAAATTTACTTAAAGGTCCCGTGAAATCAAAATTGAAGTTTTTTACTATGGCAAAATAAATGTTCAGCGATATCTTCAAAAGACTTTTGAATTTTGGCACACTTTTTTTCTCTATATAATGTTGATATGGTAACTAGTAAATACTGTAAATTTGGTTATGCTATCATGTGTGGAAATATTTAAATCACGTGTGTTACAACTAACCCTGCGTTACTTTGTGCCCCGCGCTCCCCTGCTTGTTCTACAGATCTGTGTACTAGTGTTAAATACTGTTTTTGACAGCGTTTATAACGTTTATGACAGATGATAATGTGATATTTTTGCGTTTCTTCT
The DNA here is from genome assembly GCA_027422415.1 of Schizothorax lantsangensis. Classification (NCBI taxonomy): domain Eukaryota; kingdom Metazoa; phylum Chordata; class Actinopteri; order Cypriniformes; family Cyprinidae; genus Schizothorax; species Schizothorax lantsangensis. The sequence goes on along the minus strand of JAPDDO010000248.1, from coordinate 72,415 downwards.
TCTGGTGTTTTATGGCGGTTTGGCAAACCAACGAAATAGGTGCATTACCGCCACCTACTGATCTGAAGTGTGGAGTATACATAGATTTGGAAGAAAAAAACAAACAAACAAAAAAAAAAAACTTCCTAGATCCTATCTATTGTTCCTGTGTTTTTCAGGTATTTAAATTATATTTCATGTACTCTTAATTGCCTTGACCCATGTCACAAACAGAGCACGGAGAAACAGGTAAGTAGCCAAACAGAGGATTTATTGACAGGTAGAATTGCGTGAGGTGAGAGGAGCAGGTGAGTGACTTGTATGGTAATCCAATCCTTTGTGACACGGCAGAAAACTGATCAGAGTCTCTTTCACAGGATTCATGGAGCAGGGAAGCACAGGAGAACAGGACACACACTGGAGGATCGCTGGAGGGGTTCTGGGAGACAATAAGGTAGGTTAATCACAGGTAAGATAGAAAGGAGTCAGGTACTGTTCAGGGTAGTGAACTGTAGACCGGACGATGAGTGTCAGAGAGCGTGAGGGGGTTGAGATGAGGGGTTGCAGGTGCAGGTGATTAGAACTCAGGTGACTGTGATCTGGTGATTGTTGTTGGCGGCGGTGACTGAGACTGTGACTCTCTGACACTACCCCCTCCTCCAGGGGCGGCTCCTGACGCCCTTACACGGCGACGGGGGTGACCACGGCCTCTGGGTGCGGGACGATTGGGATGGATGCGGTGGAACTCCTGTGACAACATGGGGTCTAGGATATCGTCCTGGGCCACCCAGGACTGCTCCTCGGGTCCGTATCCCTCCCAGTCCACGAGGTACTCCAGCCGGCCACCCCGTCGCTGCGAGTCCATGATGTTGCGGACCTGGTAGACTGACGGCTGATCCAGAATTTCTGGAGGAGGAGGCTCGTCCGGCTCGTGTTGATCTGGGGTGAGAGAAGAGCATGATTTTAGTAGGGAAACGTGGAACGTGGGATGGATTCGATACCTGGGGGGTAGTTGGAGCTGGTAGGTAACCTCATTGATCTGCCTCTGGATCTTGAACGGACCAATGTAGCGGGGACTCAGCTTCTTGCAGGGCAGGCGGAGTCGCACGTCTCGGGTGGATAACCACACCCGGTCTCCAGGGTGGTAGAGGGGAGTTGGAGCGCGTCGGGCATCTGCGAAGTCCTTGTGTCTCCACACTGCCCGCTGGAGGTGGATGTGAGCCGAGTCCCACACTCTCTCGCTCGGAAATAGTGGTCTACAGCTGGAACCTCCGATGGCTCTCCCGTCCACGGGAAGAGCGGGGGTTGGTAGCCGAGTATGCACTGGAACAGTGGTGTTCTGGCTGAGGGAATTCTGTGCATACTCAGCCTACGGGAGGAAACGGCTGGCAGTATGCCCGGAGGTACCGTCCGAGTTCTTGTATCTTCCGCTCAGTCTGGCCGTTTGTCTGGGGATGGTAACCGGAGAACAAGCTCACCGTGACTCCTAGCAGGCAGAAGAAGGCTTTCCACACATTGGAGATGAACTGTGGACCGCGATCAGACACAATGTCTTCGGGCACCCCGAAGTTCCAGAATACCTGCTGAAATAGGTGTTCGGCAGTCTCTAGGGCCGTGGGCAATCCTCGGAGGGGGATCAGTTTGCACGCCTTTGAGAAGCGGTCCACTGCTACGAGGATGCAGGTCTTTCCCTCAGACTCGGGGAGGTCAGTCACAAAATCTATTCCCATGTGTGACCAGGGTCGTCGAGGAATGGGGAGAGGTACGAGCTTGCCCACTGGTAGATGACGAGGAGTCGAGGACATGGCACAGACTGAGCAACTGCGGACGTACCTGATGGTGTCACGGGACATACTGGGCCACCAGTACTGAGCTTGGAGGAGCGAGAGGGTCCGTTGACTGCCTGGATGTCCAGAGCCCGGTACATTGTGCACTGAGTCCAGAAGGGATTGCCGTTGGGAGACTGGGACAAAAGTTTTCCCTTCTGGACCTCCCAGCGGAGCAGGTTCCGTAAGAGTGGCGGCTCTGATGTCCTGGTCGATGTTCTAGATGATGGGGTTGACAATGAGGGCTGGAGGGAGAATTGGCTCGGGTTCCATGGGAGAATCGGGTGAGTGTACTCGGGATAGAGCGTCAGCCTTACAGTTTCGGTTTCCAGGTCGGTATGTGATGGTAAAATTGAATCTGGTAAAGAACAAGGCCCAGCGGGCCTGCCTGGGGTTGAGCCTCTTCGCTTGCCGGAGGTATTGGAGATTTTTGTGATTGGTGATGACAGTGAAAGGATGGTTTGCTCCCTCCAGCCAATGCCGCCACTCTTCTAGGGCAAGCTTGATGGCTAGCAGCTCCCTGTTCCCGATGTCATAAACTGAACGCGGTCTTCAGGCTGTCGAAGGCTTCGTGGGTGTTGGAACTCCAGGACAGGGACTTGGGCTTCCCGTGGAGCAGAGTGGTAAGCGGGGCTGTGAGCAGACTAAAACCCTTGATGAAGCGGCGGTAGAAATTGGCGAATCCAAGGAATCTCTGCAGTTCCTTAATCGTCTAGGGAGTCGGCCATTCTGCCACAGCTGTTACCTTCCCCTGGTCCATCTGGATACCTTCCCTTCCGATGATGTATCCCAGGAACTGCACCGTGGGGCGCTGGAACTCGCATTTCTCTAGCTTGAGGTACAGACGGAACTGACGGAGCTTCTGGAGGACCTGCGCAACGTGGTGGCGATGGTCGGCCAGGTTCCGGGAGTAGATAAGGATGTCGTCGATGTAGACTATCACAAAGCAGTGGAGGAACTCCCGGAACACCTCGTTCATGAACTCCTGGAAGACGGAGGGGGCGTTGGAAAGGCATCACGAGGTACTCATAGTGGCCGGAGGGAGTAATGAATGCCGTTTTCCACTCATCGCCCTCCCGGATTCGAATGAGGTTGTATGCGCTGCGCAGGTCCAGCTTAGAGAAGATACGGGCCCCACGGAGTTCCTCAAGCGCGGCCGGGACCAGGGGAAGTGGATAGGGGAGCTTGACAGTCTGGGAGTTTAGAGCTCGGTAGTCAATGCACGGCCTCAAGCCCCCGTCCTTTTTACCCACGAAGAAGAAGCTTGATGCCGCTGGGGAACTGGATGGCCGGATGTATCCTTGATTAAGAGCCTCCTTGATGTATTCCTCCATAGCCTTGCGCTCCAGGATGGACAGTGAATATACTCTACCCTTGGGGAGTTTATATCCAGGCAGCAGATCTATATAGCACAGTCCCATGCCCGATGAGGTGGGAACTGGGTGGCTGCCTGCTTGCTGAAGACATCCTGGAACGCCCTATAATCAAATGGGATCGTGGGAATCACACTGGCCTCGGGACTCTCAACCCGCATGGAGGCGATCTGAGCTGCGGGTAACTTGTGAGGAGGACGTGGAATTTCCTTGAGACAGTGTTGGTGGCAAAATTCGCTCCAGCAAATTATCTCACTTGATTCCCATCTGATTTCTGGAGAATGGAGTTTGAGCCAGGGGCATCCCAGGATGATATCCACTGTTGGTCCCTCCAGTACCAGAAATTTGATCTCCTCCTCATGCAGGTTGCCAATCTTAAGCTTCATCGGGGGAGACTCGAACTTAACACACACACGTCCTAGCGGCTTTCCATTGATGGTCTCGACTCGGAGCTCCCGAGCATGCCGTCGGCGGGGCAGGTGTAAACGACTCAGGAGGTCTTGGGAGATGAAGTTGCCCGAGGAGCCCGAGTCGACCAGGGCAGAGGCTGTATTAGCGTTCCATATGGCTCTAGCCCAGGATAATGCTCGACCGGAGAGAAGGGAGATTAAAAATACTACCTTGGAGCGCTTGGTGGGAAACTTCTGTGGTTGCATCTCGATGTACAAGGCCAGTTGTAATAGAAAGCCGCCACACTCAGCCGAATCACCCAAGTAGGCAGCCGGTAAGGCCATGGGACTGGCAGAGGCAGATTGAGGGGGTGGCGGTGGCAGGAGTGAGGCCCGAAGACTGTTGACCAGCTCCTCCAGGATTTCAGACGGTGAGGAAGGTCGGGGATCCATGGGAGTGATGGTGTTGGTCCGGTCTTCTGTCACAAACAGAGCACGGAGAAACAGGTAAGTAGCCAAACAGAGGATTTATTGACAGGTAGAATTGCGTGAGGTGAGAGGAGCAGGTGAGTGACTTGTATGGTAATCCAATCCTTTGTGACACGGCAGAAAACTGATCAGAGTCTCTTTCACAGGATTCGAGGAGCAAGGAAGTACAGGAGAACAGGACACACACTGGAGGATCGCTGAAGGGGTTCTGGGAGACAATAAGGTAGGTTAATCACAGGTAAGATAGAAAGGAGTCAGGTACTGTTCAGGGTAGTGAACCGTAGACTGGACGATGAGTGTCAGAGAGCGTGTGGTACTTATAGGGAGTGCTGATGAGGGGTTGCAGGTGCGGGTGATTAGAACTCAGGTGACTGTGATCTGGTGATTGTTGTTAGCGGCAGTGACTGAGACTGTGACAACCCGTTTCCTAACAATACTTTTAAAGAAATTTTATCAACTCCCAACCATCCTAATTCTTGTATTAATTGAAATCTCTCCCTTTCATATGCAGGACACTCAAAAAGAATATGCATCACTGTTTCGAATTCTCCACATTTGTCACACTTTCCCGATTCATGCTTACCTATTTTATAAAGACTATGGTTTAATGCTGTATGTCCAATTCTTAGTCTTGAAATAATGACATCTTTCTTCCTATTTCCAAGTCTTTTTCTCTCATTTCCAACATACTCCTGAATCTGAAAATTATGTCTTCCTTTAGACCCACTATTCCATAACTTTTGCCATTTCTTACTTACTTCAAACGTTATCACTCTCTTGAATTCAGCTTTACTTAAAGCTAACTTAATTTCTATTTGTGAATGATTTAATGCTTTCTTAGCTAGCAAGTCTACTTCCTCATTTCCATCCACACCCACATGTGCAGGTACCCAGAGGAAATTTACCTCTATCCTTAACTGCCTTATTCTAAACAAACTTTGTAAAACTTCAAATACTAAGTCTTGTCTAGCTTCAGATTTACCACTTAGTAGACTAGTGAGAGCAGCCATTGAGTCACTACATATCACAGTTCTTTCTGGTTGAACTTCTTCGATCCACTGTAGAGCTAGTATGATAGCTAATAATTCAGTAGTAAAAACTGACACATGATCTGATAATCATTTTGCAATTGTTATTTTAAAAGTAGGAATATATACTGCTGCTGCTGTTCTTCCAGACTCTGGTTCCTTAGACCCATCTGTAAATACCTGTAACACAGAATAATACTCTTGCATTATATATTGTTGAACTACTAATTCAGTTGGCATGTTCATCTCCGTTTTTTTTATTCTTTTGTGAATTTGTAAGTCTATTAGCGGCATAGGGAACAACCAAGGGGGAATTGCTGGAATAGCAACAGAAGGAGCAATTTCATGGTCTTTCAACTCCAAACTGTTTGCCTCCTTCCTTATACTACCCAACCAAAGCTTGTTATTTCTTTGTATTCATATTCCCAACAATCTTTCAGAAGTATTCTAACTGGATGGTTTTCCAGATGTCCCTTTACTTTTTGCGTTTCCCTTACCGAATGTCGTATCCTGTCAGCAATAACCTGTCCATGTTTTTTTGGTTTTTTGATGCGATGCAGTGTTGCCAGATATTGCTCTTAAAAACGCTATTATTAAAATAAATAAAAATAAACCAAAATTATTTAAAATCTTTTGCAAATAAGATAATATAAAGATATCGCTGACCCTAAACTACAAATTCCTACTTTATTAACTTTCTAAAGCAGGGGCGAGGCCAGAAATGTTTAAGTGCGTGGGCCTACATAAAACCAGGTGAGCAAAGTGTAGCGTATGAAAACTGCATATCAAATTGCCAACAGAAAATACAGAACGGTTCAATAGGCTACACAATACTTATAAATGTGCGATTTGTGAACAAAACGTTTTGATTTTTTTTCCTTGAAAATATGTCACAAATCACAGTGGAGCTATAAATATATAGCCTAGATTAATTTTGGCAGCAGTTACAGAAACATTTTTACATAAATATTCTGATTTAACCGTGAGATTATAGCTTCGATATTTGACCTATTTATGATATTTGGTTACAATGACACTATAGTTCTTATTTCTGCCAGGAATGCAAAATCAATCGGAGTAAGGCTATTTTGAATAGAATAACAAGACCCAAGCCTTTACATATTCAATCACGTTTGCTTACATTTATTTTTGACCAGTGCTTCGCTACACAACATGCAAACATTTACTCCAAAAGTGTGCACATTATGTATTCGCACGTTTACCTCGTATTTCTTTAAATAGAATAGAACCATCATTTCTCACAGAAAAACCATTCTCTGCCAATCCATCAGTCAATATTGCGTGATCATACTTCCCATTGATTAACATTAATTTTAATTTCCACATTTACTAATACATTATTAAAATGAAAAGTAGTAGGCTATCTCTAATTCGTACCTAAGCTAACAAAAATAACACTGAACAGTTGTATTTTTATTAGGCTAACTAACATTAACAAATATTAATGAATGCTGTAACAAATGTTGGTCATTGTTAATGCATTCACTAACGTTAACAAAAGTAAGTTTATTGTAAAGCATTACCTCAGTCTGGGACAACGAGGCTTCGCAGGTGATATCATAATCAGCGTCTCTGTCAGTTCGCGTTCAAATAAGAGTAACATCGAGGACAGTAGAAAACTGCAAATGTGCAGAACAGTATCTAGCACAACATTTGTGTGTTTCTTTCTTGAAAGGACGCAACTATTTAGCGGATAATGTGATGCTTCAAACATGTTTGGCTCAGAAGTTTCCGATCCATCACCCGCAGGTGGTCTGACTTCATTTGTAGACGGTCCGGATACAGTGCGAAGACTTTCATTTGGGTTATCCAGCATATACTTTTTAAAGACTGGATGATGTTTGTTTCACTATTTTGAATTAACATTTTCCAGTTCAACACTATTTTCAAACGCGCGCATGTCCTTACATCTTAAACATAATTATGGGTGGGACTAACAGAAACTGATGAATCATCGATTTGAAACGCATATGGTGTGAACCGGACAAGGGAAAATTAAGAAACTGTCTGTAATTGACCATGAAAACTCATGTTAAATATACGTATATTTAGACTAAATATATAAAGTTATAGTGAAATAAGACGTTTATAATTATTATAGTTTAATAAATAACATCCATTTGGAAAAGTACCAACTTTTCATTGGGTGGGCCACAGCTGAAAGTGGGTGGGCCATGCCCACCCGGGCCCACCCGTAGCTTCTCCACTGTTCTAAAGTGTCAAATTAAGTGGAAAAGACAAGTCTAAACCCACTTATAATAGCTGGATCTGGCAACTGGTTGTGCCCGCGTCCTCACCCATAATAACTCTCTCAAAGAGACTCTTTTACTTCATCAGCATCTCGCAACGATCATTTTCATACCACGGACGCTAAAATTCTTGCAAACTGTCTAAACTGAATTATACATGTCATGCAGACATTCATATGAGGAGTTTTAAACAGCAAATTAGTCATTCAGAGAACACATTTTATTTTTGAACATGAAACATTTACCGAGCGAGGTCCGGACCTCGGTGGCCTCATAGCTGGCTACGGGCCTGAACCTATTATGCTGATTTGGTGCTCAAGTAACATTTATTATTAAACCTGAGTATCAGAGTGTTTTCAACATTGATAATGATAAGTAATGTTTCCTTTAGCAGCAATTTACAATTTAGCATATTATTATTAAACAACCAAGTAGTGACAATTATCTATCTATCTATCTATAATAGTATTATATATAATTGTCACGGTGCACACAGCAGGGAGAGACGAGGAACACGCAGACGAGGAGATACTTCAAAATAATAGTCTTTACTGACGACATCAAGGTAAGACAGGGCAATGCAGACACACAGAAACACCGGGAATAACAAGTAGACCAGACAAAATGGAACTCAAAAGACAGGACTTAAATACACCAGATAATTAACAATCACACACACACCTGGAACCGAATAAACTCATAATGACATGAAACGAGGACAGGAAACAAACCATATATGGAAACAAGAGGCGGGAACACAAGACACACACGACAGAGGTCTGACATAACTCCCCCTCCCGGAAGGCGCGTCCTGCGCCGTAACAGTACTACCAGGGAGGGGGGGTGGGCATTCTGGAGACCCCTCAGGACCGACACAGAGACATACACAAGACAGGGCCTCCAGAGCGGAACAGACAGACGGAGGCCAAGGTGGAGCAGGGAGCTCAGGAGGCCAAGGCAGGTGGTCCATGGTCTCTACAGCCGGGACCTTTGTACCACCCCAAAAAAAATCCATGGGGCAGCTCAGGGGTATCAGGAGCCCTCCGGGGCTAAACACACACGAAAACATGACTTAAAAAGACCTTGGTCACAGTCTGGTCAAATACGGCCACGGCCGGCTGGCGAGACCATAACCGGCTGGCTTGACCACTCAACGGCGGGGACCGGCGGGCTGGAGGAAGCCACAGCCGGCGGCGGGCCGAGTGACCGCGGACGGCGGGTTGGCCTTCCCCGCGAACTGGAGGGAGCCGCTGACGGTGGGTTGGCTTTCCCCAAAAGACAGGACTTAAATACACCGGATAATTAACAATCACACACACACCTGGAACCGAATAAACTCATAATGACATGAAACGAGGACAGGAAACAAACCATATATGGAAACAAGAGGCGGGAACACAAGACACACGACAGAGGTCTGACAATAATAGGACAAGGAAATGTATTCTGTATTTAAAAAAAAATATTTAGTTACCACTTGTATAGTACACTTGAACCCATCTTTCATAGTGGGTTCAGGTTTACTACAAGTGGTAAATAAATGCATTAAAAAAATAGTAATAAAGTATGTTAAAAGCCAATTTTAGTTCATATTCATGGTGTCCCAAAATAGCACATTCGAGTACACTTAGGTGTTCTTAAGACAGTCTTAAGAGGTACTAAAGAATCATTTTTTAGTATATTAAGTACAAAATTAGTGTGTGAAAATAGAGAAATTTAAGTACATTATGGAAGTGGATTATGGAATGATCAATTGCATCTGATGGTCCCTCGATCTCGTTTAAAATGCAAAGGTGATCGGGCCTTTTCTGTTGCTGCTCCAAGGCTTTGGAATGATCTTCCTCTGTCTGTAAAATCTTCTCCTACACTTCCTGTATTTCAGAGTGCGCTTAAAACTCATTTGTTTGCATTAGCATTTGAAAATGTTTTGTAATTTGTTCTTTGTTGTTGTTATGGTATATGTTTATAATGTTTTATGCTTGTTTTTATTCTTATATTTTTATTTAGTCTTCCTGTACAGCACTTTGGTCTCCACATTGTGGTCTTGAAAGTGCTTTATAAATAAAGTTGAAGTTGAAGTGCACATTTTTTTTTAGCCTGGAATGATGTGTGTTGCTCAGAGATGAAGTAGGGGAGAGTGGGGACGGTTTCAACATGGCTTATTTCTTCAATCAGGAATGAGCTACAGTGATGATATTCATACTGCACATGCTAAATCAGCCCCCCATCCTTCCTGGATGAAATCAGGCACATGTGACCATTCCTTTATAAAAATATAATTTTCATGGTAAAAAAGTATTTTTTTAATCATCAGATTTTTTTGTCATACTGTCTAAGTTGTTTGCGTGAAACATTGTAAAAACATATGATTTATATCTGTGTTTTCTTAGCTTCTAATAGGCATAGCTAGCATGTGTCAAAGATATTGTGTCAAGCTATTATACCAAGTTGTATCACGGCTATCAAGGGTGGGGACAGTTGCAACGTTGTTGCATCTGTCCCAACATGCTGTCCCTTACCACAACATTGATACACTTGGTTAACTGCTAGTTGGTCAAACTAGTTCTTAAGACAGTGACTAAGTTCATGCAACTGGCCTTAGTTCAGTAACCTTTCACAGATGTTAACAGAAGTAGGCTATTATTAAGTTTTAGTGTCTTGATTCTGATTAAATTAATATTTTGTAGTTCAAATGTATTGTAATAATTAACCAAGACAAGGTTGTTGCATGTTTCTTGATTTTTTTTCTTCCATTTACTATTCTTTGTTTTTATACAGCCAGTTGAACTTATTAAAGACCATGTCTATGCTTAAATAAAATAAAGAAACTGCAAAATGATATTTAAGAATGGTTTTAATTACAATTTAATGAATGTTGCAACTGCCTCTGTGGACTGTTGCAACTGTCCCCTGTTGTGGGGTCAGTTGCAACATTTGACTTTATCTATTCAAGTATAAATTGTGTGTATATAATCATATGTGCACGTGTTACAACAATGTGGGTGAGTAGGCGACTGATGTTGGAAATGCAAAAAGTGTTGCAACCCGCCCCACTCTCCCTATAAAAGTCAAATCAAATCAAATCACTTTTATTGTCAAAGTGTGTAAAAGCTTGAAAATGTGAACTCTTGCTTGTGCCAACTAAAAAGTTTAAAACTTTTAAAAAAAAAAACCCCATCTTATCAGGGTGTATTAGAAATGCAAATAAAAATCCTCAGTTAGCAAATAGCTACATCACATTATGTTTAATTTTTTCTAGGGTGCATTTTTTGTTTTTTCTATAATAATTCCTTTTTGTTATGAAGTTTACTCTAACCCCTAAGAGGCCATACTTTTTAATTTTTGAACTCATCAAAACTGGGCCTGTGCACAAAGCCAGAATCAGAATTTGGTTTGCAAAGTCTTTTTTACAGAAAGCAAGGTTAACTTTTACTAGCCTAACTCTTATTTATTCAAACTTTTCAAGGCATATTCCAAAACCATGCCTGGGAGAAGTTCAATACTAGAGTATGTTACTGAACTTTTCCTTTGGCCTACGGAGGCGGTCGCATTTTTCTCACTCCCCGTCTCTCCCCTTTTTTTCCCTGCCTGCTGCTCTCTTTCTTGCGTGTAATACTTGAGAGACTCTCTCTATTGCTTCAAAACTGAAAATTATTAACTGGTCTCTCAACGCAATTGACACCATCTTCGACGAGAAGCACAGGTCGGGGGAACCTAACTGTCCTGACGGAACACCCCACTGGCTACACGATGGACGCGTGGGAAGGTGGATGGCTGGTTTAGCGGCTCTTTCCTGTGGACATCGAAGACATCTATCTATTCGGAACAATGATAAAGCTTTGCATTGGAAGGCTTTGCCCTGGGTTAGAATTAAGGATACGGGAACAGTTTCAGCCTCAAAGGCTGCCCGTCATGATTGAAGCAGTGGTAGAGCGGTGTTGAGACAGACTTAAGCAAGGATTCTTACGGAAAAGCTCACGGCTTTGGAAAGGAAATTGACGGAGACCAGAATACTAGAGAGTCATGGAATTGGAATGTGGTTACTCGCCCTAAGATACAGCACAATCTTATCTTTTCCGGCTCCCTCAACTGGCCTTGGCAAAAGGAGCTGTTGGGAAATACCCTGAGAAGCACCGTAGAGAGACGCTCTCTGCGTTCCTCCCCATTCCTCAGACACCCAAACTACACACACATACACACTCTGACTACAACTATTACACAAGACACATCCCCAAAACCCCGATCCACGCCTCCGTGCTTTGATCCGCCAGTGACAAGCCTGGACCAGCCTAAACTCGGCTGCAACCTGGATGGCCTGTTGGATGATTACCTCCCCTGTTGCAAAGTGGGTCTATGTTGTGTATGTGCTTTTTGTTGCTGAGGTGTTTTTTTCCTGTTCACTGTATCCCAAAAGGGCAGTCTGGGGGTTGTTGTTTTTTTTTCTCCTCTCTTACCTAGATGCTGTATATTTCTTATTCCCTGTCTCCTGTTCTGTCTACCCCTTTCATATTGTATGTATGTAATGGACAGGTTGATGGCTATTTCGTGGACTTGTGACTTTGACAATAAAGGCTACTACTACTACTACACAAGCAGCGTGCCATACTTCTTTTTCTTATTATTTTGTTTAATTCTCAGGGCATATCATCACCGTCCTAATTGGTGGTTGTGCAATCATTTTTTAATCTTATAGTTTAATATTTTTTTTATCAGTTTTTATTACTAAACTAAACAGTCTGTGCTTGAATGACAGTATGGCTGTATAAGTTTATTTTTTATTTATTAAATATTTTTTTAGCCATTTTGCTTTCACATTTGTATAAGATGGGATGTATTTCTATAATAAAAATATATATGCGATATATTATATATATATGTATTTGTATTATATATGTATTATATATATATAAATTTGTATATCAACAAAGAATGGTGTAACAATGCTGCGGTAGTATCAAAACACTGTTCACCATTAGTGGAGTTTATGTTTGTGAAGTGTCGACCGTTCTATCTGCCGCGGGAGTTCACGGCCATTGTTATTGGCGCAGTTTACATTCCACCTTGTGCAAACGCTAAGGACGCGCTTCATGAACTGTATTGCGCCATCAGTGAATCAGTGGTCATATGCTCAAAAAATTAACAATCACTTCACGGACAGCAGAGACACACGGAGCCTGTGGCAAGCCATTCAGACCATCACTGACTACAAGCCCCCGCCACAGGCCTGTGATGATGATACATCCCTCCACGATACACTCAACCACTTTTATTCATGGTTTGAAATGCAGAATGACACACCTGCACAAAAACTGCCCACACCTCCCAACGAACAGGTGCTCTGTCTGTCTGCAGCCGATGTAAGGAAGGGCCCTATCCAGGATTGACCCACAAAAGGCTGCGGGCCCTGACAACATACCTGGCCGTGTACTGAAAGACTGTGCTGCACAGCTGACGGATGTCCTAACAGATATCTTCAACACCTCGCTGAGCCAGGCAGTCGTCCCCACATGTCTCAAATCCACAACGATCATACCGGACCAAAGAAATCACCTGTGTCCTGCCTAAATGACTACCGTCCCATAGCACTGACTCCAATCATAATGAAGTGTTTTGAGAGGTTAGTCATGCAAAAAATCAAAACCAGCCTCCCCAACACACTCGATCCGCTCCAGTTTGCATACCGTCCAAACCGCTCTACGGACGATGCAATTTTCCACCACCCTCCACCTGGCTCTCACCCACCTAGAAAACAAAGACTCCTATGTTAGAATGCTGTTCATTGACTTCAGCTCAGCATTCAACACAATAATCCCACAACAGCTCATAAACAAACTAAACCTGCTGGGCCTTAACAATTCCCTCTGTAATTGGATCCTGGACTTTTTAACCGGAAGACCTCAGTCAGTCCGTGTCGGCCACAACACCTCGAGCACTACCACCCAGGTGCCCCACAAGGCTGTGTGCTCAGCCCGCTGCTCTTCACGCTGCTGACCCACGACTGCCAAGTTCAGCTCCAACCACATCATCAAGTTCGCTGATGACACAACAGTGGTAGGTCTCATCAGCAACAACGATGAAACGCACTACAGAGAGGAAGTGGCACAGCTGGCTGAATGGTGTGGCGCTAACAATCTGTCCCTCAATGTGGAGAAGACAAAGGAGGTTGTGGTGGACTTCAGGAGGAGGAACTCCATTGACCACCCCCCACTGACCATCGACAGCTCGACTGTGGAGAAAGTCAGCAGCACTAAATTCCTGGGGGTGCACATCACGGAGGATCTCACCTGGACCACCAACACCATGTCACTCTCCAAGAAGGCACAACAGCGCCTACACTTTCTCCGCCGGCTGAAAAGAGCAAGTCTCCCTCCACCCATCCTCACCACATTCTACAGGGGCACCATTGAAAGTGTGCTGACCAGCTGCATCACTGTCTGGTATGGGAACTGCAGTGCTGCTAACCGTAAGACCCTCCAGCGGACAGTGAACACGGCTGCAAAGATCATCGGTGCCCCTCTCCCATCCATCCTAGACATTTTCCTTGCACGATGCTCCAGCAAAACCAACAGCATCATGAAGGACCCCCCACCCACCCCTCCCACAGTCTCTTCCAGCTCCTACCATCAGGAAGACGGTACCGAGCATCAGAGCCCGCTCCGCCAGACTGCTCAACAGCTTTTTCCCCAGGCTGTGAGAGCCCTGAACTCAAATTACCCCGCCCCCCTCTGAAACCCATGCAAACCCCTACCTCCTGAAACATGGACCATCTCACCCCCCCCCCACCCCCCCACCCCCACCCTCCCTCTCCAAACACCCCCCCAACCTTACCACACCAAAGAAAAACTGTGAACTTTTTTTTTTGCTTTCTGTTCTCTGTGCAATTCAAGTGTGCTACACACAGGTGAGTGGGCCTGTACAAACCACCTGTAGTAACACACTCTCCTCTATGCACTAGACACTTTTCACCACTGCCGTGTGTACACAATCCCACAAAAGACTCAGCAATATATGTATGTTTACATGCTCATGCACTACAAATCATCTTGTACTGTTCCCCAGCCAGATGCTTGACTCACAATGTTTCTCTCTGCACATGTACAGTATTATGTGAAGCATTCGTATAGTTTGTATTTTTTATCTTTTATCTTTATTTGTATAGGGTAAACATTTATATATAGTATACTTAGTCAAAATTTGTCAGTAGGTTAGTTTGTGTATAGGTTTATAGTGTTGTATGTCTGTATTTATGTAGCACCGTGGTCCTGTGAGGCACGACATCTCTTTCCACTGTATGTCCCCACATGTAGCGGAATGACAATAAAGCTCAACTTGAACTTAATCTTGAACTTGATATAGAAAATATCCGTGGCAGAAAACCTTTGAATGCAGATCCACGATGTATGAGATAAGAATACCGTAAATAAATCACAGTAAAATAAACAATGTTTTATTTTATAATAGCGCCTTTTTTTAAGAATTTAAGAAATATATATATGAAGAGTTCAGATGCAAAAGCCTCTAAGTGCCGTCTGAAATTGTCTTCTAAAATGAGCATTTTTATCAGGCTCCTATATTTATTTTTAGTTATTTCACTTTAATTGCATAGTTTTCACTTTAAAATGACCTATACATTGCTATTAGAGTAAAATTACTGAACCTAAACATATATAGGAGCCTGATAAAAATGCTAATTTTAGAAGAACATTTCAGATGGCACTTAGAGGCTTTTGCATCTGAACTCTTCATATATACAGTATATATATATATATATATATATATATATATATATATATTAAGAGATATGTCCAGAGCATAATTTGCTATGGCTACTTACATATCCTGAAAGTTATCTCTGTTTTTGGAACTGAAAGTTTTAGTTATCTGTTAACTTATCTGTAAACTTACTGAGGTATTTATATTTAATTCTGGAATACCTGTTTTTCTTAGCTCATGATGGTGGACTGTTTTATTATCGGTGTTCATCACCACTGTAACTTTGGTACATGGTTAATCTGCTCTGGAACAGGGAAACATGTGATTTTGTTTCATATTACAGTGTATATGTCAGTCCTCTGTCGTGTGTGTCATGTGTTCCCGCCTCTTGTGTCCATATTTGGTTTGTTTCCTGTCCTCGTTAAGTGTCATTATGAGTTAATCATTGTCCAGCCTTGTTTGTCTAATTATCTATGATTTACCTGTGTATTTATAGTCCTGTCTGTTCATTTTGATTCCGTCTGGTCTACTCGTTACTTCCCGGTGTATCTTGTCTCCTTGCCGTCTCCATTAAAGACTTTTATTTGAGTTTACGTCTGCGTTTCCTTGTTCCTCCTTCGTGTGTGCACTGTGACAGTATACTTTTTATACCCATAAATATGATATGGGTATAAAAAGTATGCATGTATAAAAAATATGTATACCCATAGGTGGGGCACATTGTAACATCTGAGGGGAACATCTGATCTAATGAAAAATTACTTTTTTAAATAATATATATATTTTTTTAAGAAATTAAAAATAAACAGATTTTGGAGTTTGACATTGAACACACTGCAGCCAGGGCCCTGTGTTTCTGCATGTCTTGTAAATGCATTTAAATTCATTATATCTTTTACAACAATCTCTTATAAAACAGCAGTTTGAAGTGAACCAAACTGCTTATGAGTATCTCATCTCTCACGAGCTCGCTCCTCTTCAGATTTCATCTTATACTCAATCAAGCGCTGCATGCAATGAGCTGCAGGTGCAAAAGGGATGAAATAAACAATCAGACTCAGAGAGTGAGAGCAGCAGAGTCATGATGTCACATGCGGAGGAAACGGTCCTTAACAGCTTTTAAAACAAAAATCAAATCAGTTATGCTGAGGTTTTTTTTTCAGAGAGATGTGGTTCCCTAAATGTTTGATTGGTTAA
Organism: Schizothorax lantsangensis; assembly: GCA_027422415.1. Lineage (NCBI taxonomy): Eukaryota > Metazoa > Chordata > Actinopteri > Cypriniformes > Cyprinidae > Schizothorax > Schizothorax lantsangensis. The sequence goes on along the minus strand of JAPDDO010000248.1, from coordinate 56,151 downwards.
TATTTTTAAATGATTTAGTACAGGAAAATTACTTTTATATCGAGATCACAAGAAGATTACACAGAGATCACAAGAAACAAACTTTGTATTATGTGCAAATCAGAAGAAAATTATTTCATGACTCATGAACATAAGAAAACAACTTATGTTGAGATCAGGAGAAAAAAAATACATGGCCTCTTATGGCGTGTTTAAGTTTCATGTTCTCTCGGGCCTTTAGCTAAACTCGACTCAATCAAAAGCAGAAGTGCCTTCTCTAATATATTGTTATGTCAGTGGACACTGAATATAATTTCTGTGAATTTCTACAGTTTGCATCAATTGGATGATTTTGAGCTTGAAGAATGTTAGTTTTGTCTTTAAAACACGCCCCCAACATAAACAAGTTGTTTTAACATAATATAGAATAAGTTTATATACAGTATAACAAGTAGCTATGTATTTGAAGGCCTTGGACACAAATGGTTTATGAATATAATCCCTCCCACAAATTCCAGCCTTGTGAAGTTCACAATGCTCTAAACTTCTCAAAATATTAATTAATTATTAACAAAATATTTACAATAGAAGAAGAGTGTCAGAAATTACAACAGAAAGACCTCTGAAATGTTGAATATGAAATGTCAGTTTGTCCCAGACAATATGAGACAGAATTCTGTGGCTCAACTCTTAGAACTTTTGTGCTTTTGTAATGTGTGTACCCTGTCTGTGACACCAGTTTATTGAGATATTAATTTTGTATGTGACAAAGCAGATCAAAATGAGGCCATTAAACATACCAAGATGAAGGTTTCCCAACTTCTGTAATCTATTCCTGTTCAAGACGAACACATTTAAGCAGTAGAGAAAAAAATAAAAGTTCAACATTATAAAAATAGATAGATGGACCGATGCAGCCTCTATGGACCCTATCTGGTGAATAATTGTCTAGTATTAGTGTGCTTACACTACTTGACCTTATGCATCCTAATTCAGTTCTATCTTTATTCACGTAACCATACTGTGGGTTTGTGAGCTATATTTATTTGCCCAGTTAAACACTTCCTCTTTGCTTAGCCTAATTTCTAAAAAAAGTCATTACAAGTCTATTATAAATCGGTGACCAAAACATGGCACTACCATGGATTATTTTGACTTGAAACCAATAAATAAAAAAATAAACGTTCTTTTGTGAACATGTACTACAGCAATGTTGTTTTGCACATATTCACTGGCAGTGCCATGGTATTCTTCAGTGTTATTTTAGTATTATTTATTAATATAAGTAGTATACACTGTAGAAAATAATTTCAAAGTTGTACAATTTCTTTGTTTTTGTGTATTGTTTGTGAAATTTACAAGCAATTTCTGAGTGAAACTTGTTTCTACACCAATCATTTCAGTGCAGTAGCATTTTTTTTGTAATACTTTCAGTTTTAATTTAAATGTTGTGATTTGTATTATTATTGTTTTAATATTACTATTTATCTCTAGGTTTATTTCAATTTTAGTTTTAGTAAAGTTTAGTTTAGTGCTTGAACTTAGTTGTCAAGACAACATTTTTAAGTTAACAATTTTAATTTGGTTAAATGTTTTCAGCTAATATTTATATTTTATTTTAGCTTTATTTTAATTAACAAAAAATGTGTTTAATAGTTTTAGTTTTTAAAACATTAACGCTGTTTGGAATACCATGTAATTAATGTGAATATGATAACCATTTATTATCATATAGGGTAGAGTGGGGAAAAACGGCCCCCTTAAGGAGTGTATTTTTTTTTTCTGTGAAACAAAAGTTAAGTGTTCAGAAAAGGTTTCATTGTTTTAATGACAAAAATTATAAACCAAGTATGAAAAATGTCCAGAGTTTGTTAGATTTTTAACAAAAATAAAAATGTGTGCCAATGGGGCAAAATGTCCCCCAGTCTGACAAAGCAATTTGCTTTAAACATTTACAGCAAAATCAGAGGACAGGCATTTTTAGCTTAAAATTAAAAAAGAATATAGGCTAATCAATAACTGCAAAATTATAATAGCATATTTGAAAAAAGTTGTTAGCTGATGCTAACTAGCTACCTGATGCTAACTTGAGGTCATTTTTAAATACAAAGTCCAAATATTTTTAGTCAACCAACTATTTAGAATACATTTGATGGAAAGACAAAGGATTTGATTTTCAGAACAGAATAACTACAGTAATTGCCCATTGCCCCCGGGGGCGTTTTACCCCGCAGACTATATTTGAGAAAAAAAAAAAAAAAAGGTCATTCTGAAAATATAATTATATTTTTATTTGTTACGTTCCCCTAAGCGTCTAGGGGTCAGAAGGGGAAGTAACAGTAAAAAAAAGTAACAAGATAATGAACAGCGAGAACACACTTCAATCATCTGTCCCAGAGTGAAGATGACACCAGCTGATATAGATATACAAAAATAATTTTATTTACAAGACAGGAAAGAATATAATATAAATGGGCGCAAAGGCTCAGGGGAGAGCAAGGCCTAAAATAAGAAACAAAAGAGTTCACTAACTAATTTAAGAAGGAGCTCTAACTAACCTTAAATAAAATAAAATAAATATACAGTCAACTCCCCTCACCTCCCTCGCTGTACAAAAACAGAGACAAAAAGCAGTATAAAAAGAAAAAGGCCCTCTCCCCCTACAGCATCCCGCTTAACACACAGACTAGTTTTAAAATCACTCAGAACAAAAGAGCCACAATACCTTTTGCTCAATCTCAACCTGGAACAATATCCATCAACAGTTAATGCTGAAACTTAATTAGTCACTGCTAATACAACTATTGTCTCTGCATGAAAACTGAGCACAACGTTCAGTCTGGAGCAGGGGAGAAGTGTGTCTCCTAGTAAACTCTGAACTGCCCCAATATCCTCTTGGTCTTAGGCATGCTAGACAGTGAAAAATTCAAGAACAACGTCCCTATGGACGTAACACCCCCCACCGATAAGATTTTTCTTGGCATTTCACAAATCTGCAAGAAAAACAAATGCAAGTTAACCCACATGTACAAAACATTGCATCACATTTCATTTGATTCCACCATCACCACAAGGCTGCAAGGGACCTGGAAAAATGTCCTCCAATCAAGCTGAAAAACATCTTCAAAAAGGTACATTTGGACATTTCTGTCACTACCCATTGTCTGCCTCAAAATATTGCCAGATGGGTTGTATATGGAAGACTAATATAAATAAAATCAATTGGAGAGCTGACCTTGAGTGTTATTTTTGTCTTTAATCTGCAGGCACTAACAAGAAGAACACCTTGATTGCATAGAAGAGACCACAAAGCCACACCTGCTCGCTGATGGGACAACGAGGAACATCATTCATGGATGCTATACAACTGTTAACAAGTATCTTGCTGCAATCTTGTTCAAATCTACCTGTCATATTTGTTAATGTCTAGGTAAATTTAATGATTTTATGTGTTTTATTAACTATTTTATGTTTCTGTGCAACACTTAGTGAATGTGACTGACTAATTAACCTCTACATATCTGGTATAGGCTTTAAAGTTGCCACTTTGACAATTTGTTAAATAAACGTTGGAAATTTATACATCTGTCTGAAGTCTCTTGATTTTATGTCTAATCTTGTACATTAACACCATACAATAGCATTTTTATTTTTGCACTGAAAATAATACTTTATTAAAAACACTTAAAGCAACACCAGGGGTGTTAAATACCCCATAGTGTAAAATTTGAACAACAATTGCAATTGTAATTTTTCTACACTGTAAGGTGCTATATTAAAGGGATAGTCCACTTTGAAATTAAAATTTGGTATCTATCAGCTTACCCCAAGGGCATCCAAGATGTAGGTGTCTTTTTTTCTTCAGTAGATCCAATTTTGATGTTTTTAGGTCAAACCGTTCTAGTCTGTCAGTCATATAATGGCAGGTATATAGGTCACTGTCTCTATAAGAGGGAAAAAGAACATGCACAGAGAAATTCAAATTAAACAATTCCCCATCGTAACTACACATTGATGGCCTAAGACACGAAACGAGCGGTTTGTGTGAGAAAACGAACAGTATTTATATAGTTTCTTACCTCTTGTACACAACCATGTCCAAGTGATCCGTTTCTGAACTGTCTACTCTAGGATAATGATGACTTCTTTTAAGCAGACCCGCTTGCTGTCATGCATTGTATTTCTATACGAGCGCTCCATGTATCCGTTTCATTCATCTGTAGCTCGCCGTCAACGCTTGACGGAGGGCGTGTCTGAAGCGTGGTGCTTTAAAAAATTATTTGAATTGTTTGACAGTATTATTATATACGGTTATGTATATTCCTTTTGGTACAAAATGATGGCTCTTTAATTTCGGAACGGCACAAATATTATTCTTGGACTAATCCTTCGTCATAGTAAGATTCCTTTTTTTTTTTCCTCGCCGGTGTCATGTCTCAATAAACTGTTCCTGGATCTGTTATTTTTTACATGGTTAGGTGGAAGTGACACAGGGTGAGGAGGGTGGAGTTGCGGCATGTGTGTTTGGCTAGTTACAGATGAATGAAACGGATACATGGAGCGCTCGTATAGAAATACAATGCATGACAGCAAGCGGGTCTGCTTAAAAGAAGTCATCATTATCCTAGAGTAGACAGTTCAGAAACGACACGAGCGATGACAGTGCGCATCTTCCAACAAGAAAATACCACGAAGTTGCGTCAGCACCACGCTTCAGACACGCCCTCCGTCAATCCCATGGTTGTGTACAAGAGGTAAAAAACGATATAAAAACTGTTCGTTTTCTCACACAAACCGCTCGTTTCGTGTCTTAGGCCATCAATGTGTAGTTACGATGGGGAATTGTTTAATTTGAATTTCTCTGTGCATGTTCTTTTTCCCTCTTATAGAGACAGTGACCTATACCTGCCATTATATGACTGACAGACTAGAACGGTTTGACCTAAAAACATCAAAATTGGATCTACTGAAGAAAAAAAGACAACTACATCTTGGATGCCCTTGGGGTAAGCTGATAGATACCAAATTTTAATTTCAAAGTGAACTATCCCTTTAACACTAAAAATTCAACACTGCGAACAGTGTACTTTTAACACCAGATAGATTGGGACCATATATGATCTTTAGTAGTGTTAAAATTTACACTTTAAGTGTTAAATTGACACTGCGTTTTTTTACTGGGCTTCCGCTTCTGTGTTAGTGCACCATTATCACAGAAGCAAGCAGTTCGGCCCCCAGGCATTTGCCCAAAAGTTGACACTACATCAGAACACTGAACAAGGAGAGGGTCCATTTTCTGCACACCGCTTAACTGAGCTTTACCAACGTAAAGTTTGAGTGTGTTTTTACTCACAACAGTTCTCTCACTAATTCCAGGCTTAGTCTGCTCACATCTGGAAGATTCAAAGGGGCTTGCCAGAGTGAGTAAGTAAGGTCCACACTGTCTCCACTTTTCCACCTGCTGGTGTGCCACTGCACATGCAGAAAAGGTGGATAGAGACTATGTGAAAACGTTAGTCACTGCCATAGCTCACCACAATAGGTCTGGGGAAAACCTGGCCACTTGCTAGGTCATTCCCCTACACAAGACCTACACCTTGAAATGGTAACTTGGAACAAAGTTAACCATCCATCCCAGTCACAAAGTCAGACTTTATGTGCACCTGTTGGATGGGAACATGATTACACTTCATCTAGGTAATGTAGGGGGAAGTCGTGGCAAAATGGTTAGAGAGTCGGACTCGTAATCCAAAGGTTGCGAGTTCAAGTCTCGGGCCGGCAGGAATTGTAGGTGGGGGGAGTGAATGTATAGCGCTCTCTCCACCCTCAATACCATGACTGAGGTGCCCTTGAGCAAGGCACCGAACCCCCAACTGCTCCCCGGGTGCCGCAGCATAAATGGCTGCCCATTTATGAGGACGTCAGAAACAGTGTACGAATTCTTGCGAGAAGGGAAGTAACAGTATCCCAGACGAGCCCCCATTCCCTGCAAACAAGCCTGCACTGGCCCTTTACGGGCCCACTTAGGGCTAGCCTAAGGGTCCCCAGCGGGCTGCCAGTGCAGGGCCCCTGAGAATTTACTCATTGGCGCTGGCCCTGCACGGGCAGCCCTCACTTAGCCCCCAGGAAGCCCTCTACAACAATACATGTGTTTCACTTGAAATACTTTTCAGCTACTATAACTTAAGTCTTTCGGAAAAAACAGCTATTATACATCTGAAATGGATGCAGTCACCACATAACTAATGTCTGTATTGTCAAAAATGTACAGTAGTCAAAGTTATTTCAAATCAATGGATTTATTAAATACAATAAAATAGAAAATAAAAAACATTCAATTCAGTCTTGACCCAATCCCCTCTCACCTTCTCCAAGCAATCTCTCCCACACTCTTACCGGCACTCACACACATTATCAACACATCTCTCCTCACAGGCATCTTCCCCACAGCGTTCAAGCAGGCTCGGGTAATCCCACTGCTCAAAAAACCTACATTAAACACTTCTCTTTTAGGAAACTACAGACCTGTCTCTCTCCTTCCATTCGTAGCGAAAACACTCGAACGAGTTGTCTTCAATCAGCTCTCATTGTTTCTTTCACAGTACAACAAACTGGATGATAAACAGTCAGGTTTCAGGAGTGGCCATTCACTGAAGCCCTGCGAATTGCAAAGGCCGATTCCAAATCATCAGTCCTCATTCTGCTGGATCTTTCTGCTGCTTTAGACACTGTCAATCATCAGATCCTCCTGTCCACCCTCTCATTGCTGGGCATCACTGGGATTCCACTTCGCTGGTTTGAATCCTATCTCACTGGCAGGTCTTTCAGGGTGGCCTGGGGAGGGGAGGTATCCAAAACACATCAACTGGTCACTGGAGTTCCTCAGGGTTCAGTTCTTGGACCCCTCCTCTTCTCCACATTCACTACATCACTGGGTTCCATCTTACAGGCACATGGCTTCTCCTATCATTGCTACGCTGATGACACGCAGCTCTATCTCTCTTTTCAACCTGATGATCCAACGGTAGCTGCACGGATCTCAGGCTGCCTGGCGGACATCTCGGCATGGATGAAAGAACATCACCTACAGCTCAACATGGCAAAGACTGAGCTTCTTGTCTTCCCTGCCACTCCGACTCTACAGCATGACTTCATGATTCAGTTAGGCTCATCAATAATTACCCCATCAACTTCGGTCAGAAGTCTTGGTGTAATCTTTGATGACCAGCTGACCTTCAAAGAGCACATTGCAAAGACTGCTCAATCTTGCAGGTTTGCGCTATACAACATCAGAAAGATTAGGCCCTTTCTGACAGAGCATGCTGCACAACTTCTTGTCCAGGCCCTTGTCGTTTCTAGGCTGGACTACTGCAATGCTCTTCTGGCTGGACTTCCATCAAACACAATCAAACCTCTACAAATGATTCAGAATGCAGCGGCACGACTGGTCTTCAACGAGCCAAAAAGAGCCCATGTTACACCCCTCTTCATCTCCTTGCACTGGCTACCAGTTGCAGCTCGCATCAAGTTCAAGACACTGATGCTTGCATACAGAACGACTACAGGCTCAGCACCCTCCTACTTCCACTCACTATTACGAATCTACATCCCCTCCAGAAGTCTGAGATCTGCTAATGAGCGACGCCTTGTGGTACCATCACAGAGAGGCTCAAAATCACTCTCCAGAACATTCTCGTTCACCATTCCTGGCTGGTGGAATAATCTTCCCACCCCTATCCGGAATGCTGGATCCTTGTCAATCTTCAAGCAACAACTGAAAACTCATCTCTTTCGGCACTACTTGACTTCATCCTAAAAAAAATAAAAAATAAAAAAATCTTAATCTCTCCCTTTATCTTTCTCTCCTTCCCTTGCTAGCTTGTACTTATTTGAACAATGACTGAGACTTGGTGTTACGAGCACTTCCTCTATCTGATTGCCTCTTCAAGATGAATCGCTTTATGTATTCCCCAATTGTAAGTCGCTTTGGATAAAAGCATCTGCCAAATGACTAAACGTTCAGGTTAATACAGCTACATATAGCCAAAAATGTAAATACACAAAAGTACATAAAAAATAAAAAATAAAGCAACGTAAGATTGTAGGATTTCGTCTTGTGAAAGTCTGAAGTTGGCTGATAGCAAATGAATAATCCAAACTCTTGTAATGAAAACACACCACAGCTCTCAATCACCAGACTCTTCCTAACCAGGAACAGTCAATAATAGTCCAGACCAAATGCACCCTATGCAAAAGACATCAGCAATGTACACTTAAAAAACAACAACAACAACAACAACTTTAGACTGGACTTGAAATGACATTTCCCAACCAGGACACAGCACAATGTGTTCACCAGGTGAGCCATGCTGGCTACTGCTGCTTGCTATCGGTCTTTGTCAGGTGATGTCACACTCACGAGAATCGAAGTGCATTTTGGGTATCGCCGCCATTTGTAATGTATCAAAGCCGAGGTGTTCTGTAGTTGGAGAATTGTCATTTTCATTTGCTTTAAAATGGTACGTTCTTGTTGTGTTAAAGTCTGCAATAGTGAATTACATGATAGAAAAGGTCAAAAACTCACCACAAAGAAAGATATTTTAGGTCTCACACTTGGAAAAAAGACAAAACAACAAGAGGCATCGCCGCGTCGGGTGGCCTGGGTTGCAGCAGTGATACGCTAAATCATCATATTTGCCAACGTATGTTCGTTTACCCTCGACATTTTCAAAAATGTAAGTAAGAGATTTTTTTAGATGTGCTTACTTTCTGTTTTCTGAAGTAGCCAACATTATATTCACATGTTATTTAGGGTTATCAATTTAATTAAACCGATAAACAGGGAGTGGGTGAGCAGAAACGGGTCATGTACCATGAAATTTCTTGCAAACATTTTATGCATAGGTGTAAAGTTATTTTATTTCACTAATGTTACTGAAATTAAATATTGTTTTGGGGGGTTTGTACTTAACTCAAGTGTAATTTAAACTAAATACTTCATTAAAATACATTTCTAATGTTCCTCATTTTTATTTCTTATAATTTTAAAAAGTACTGACTACATGTTTGTACATTTTCATTTCATATACTTAGGCTAGGTGTGACTAAACAGTAAGTGGGAGCAGTTAAGAAAAAAACACATTGCAGCCAGCTGAGATGATGACCCACCAGGTTGGAGGAGATGGTCAGCTACACACTGAAGGCTGGAGGAGATGGTCAGTTACACACTGAAGGCTGGAGGAGATGGTCAGCTACACGCTGGAGGAGATGGTCGGCTACACACGACACCACTCAGTGTCACTAACTGAATGTAACTTGTGTGTGCACAGAAGAAAACTGACTACTGTGAACTAAAAATTCATAACTCAGGATGTCTGATAGTTTTTCAGTGATCTTAAAGTAAAGCATTATACAGGTATGCCAAACTTGGGACCTTTTATTACATGGGTTCTCAACTCCTTTGGACACAGAAAAGCAATGATAGATTGTTTTGAGATTTCCACGGAGAAAAATCAGTGTGAAAGTGTTTGTTAAAATGTCTTCTACCTACAAGCACTATTTAGTATTTGACAGATCATCTAGCACTTCTAAGAATCCATGCAGAAAGGGTCATCAGAAATGTCGTCATCTTATTTTCTTATTTTTCTTATTATTCTTATTAATTTATTCAGCTTTCTTTGTAGTACTTACACTTTGTCCACTTAAGAAAACAGTGTGCTAATGATTCATCATGCTTGTCACATCTTCTGTTATGCATTTTGAAACTGATTTTTAACACAGTGTTGCATTAATAATAAAGTATGTATAATGCCTTTTTCATAAATGTGTTTTTGATTGTCTCCTTGTTATTAGTACTTGTTATCAGCCAAATGAAGTACGGAAAATTTTGAACAAACAGGGTAAGGTTTAATGGTAGCGAGTCACATGATGTAATTACATACATTTGTGCAAATCAATGGTAGACAAAAACCGAACATATAAGTAAATAATATAAGTTTTTATACTGTAAACAAGAATCATATATCCAGCGAGGTTGGAGGCAGCGATGCGGCACTCAACTTTTTGCGTCAGGTTTTAGTCAGTGGGGATTTCTTTAAGACTGCAAGGGAAGCTCGGCTTCAACTATAATGTCAAAAAATTAATGGTCAAATATGTACTATTGTGTTAACATTTTATTGACTAAAAATGCGTTAGAACACGTTTATCTCGAAGAGGAGTTCGTTCAGAATCAGCTACATATAGCAGGTCGGCTGACTCGATTTCCTTCTCATACATTCCCGTAGCTTCACAGTGTATTTCCCTGTTGAAGCCTATAGCGTCCATTGACTTCAATGGGGCTGCCTCGAACAGTTTTTTTCAGTTCTTCGAAACTAGACGGTCATTGGATAAATGCTGCGATTATGTCCCGCCCATGGACGCTCAGCGTCTCTGGAAGTGAATGGAGGAGTGGGCTGGCCTGGACTTCTGCGTGATGATTGGAGGGTCTGTCGAAAGACTGCATCTCCTTTTGATTGACAGCGATTTTGTACTATAAAAATTCGCTGAAGCACAGTTGCCAAGTCCGCGTATTATACGCGACTTTGGGCTTCTTTTTTTGTAAAGTTGCGGGCAAAAATCCCTGGTCGCGGGTTGCGGTTTTTTGGGCTTATTTAAAAAAATATGGTTGCTTGTTAGGGAAATCTGACAAGCAACTGTGTTTCTTTATTTATGTTCGCCGTATTCTCCAATGCATTGATTGACACTCTGTCTGCTCGCAGTTAATAGCCAACCAGTGCAATAATATAAGTGCTGTAGCGTAATTTACCATATGTTCCGCCCCTCATTGGAGAAAAATCACATTCAAAAAGAAGACGCGTGACGCTGTAATCCAAGCGATGATAGAAGAAGACATAGAGGAGTGGGAGGACTTTCTTTTAGCCTATTTTTTTTACAATGTTCTTGTATTAATTATCACGGGCTATAATAAAAAACAAGTAGTAATACTGAGTAAATACATTTGGTTCGAATAGCCTGGTACGGCAAGATGTCTTAAAATGTATTTTTTTTTAACATTTAAATTTAGACCACATTATTAGATTACCTTTTGACTTCATGAATACACATAAATGACAGCTTAATGATTTAAAAAAATATATATTTTTTAATATTTTTAATAATATTATATAAGATTTTATTTTTTTAATATAATATATATTATAATTTAATATAATATTTTATATAAATTTCTATAATATTTATGTGGCATTTTGTTTGTTTTTTGTCATTTATTTGATAGTTATGTATTCATTATTTTATTTTAAATGGAAGAAAAACCTGTTTTTGACCTCAAAATAAAACACGTTCCCTCTGTACATGGCTGTGGGGATGAGCAGTTTTGTGGTGCTTGGAATTCTTTATAATTAATTAAAAACAAAAATTGCAACATTGATGGCTCAAGAAGGTGTAATTGTTCAAATAACACATCGTTTCATTTTAAAATATATAAAAAAATTGTAACCAAGTGTTTTTCAAGTGTAATATTTCTGTAAAGGCTAGGAACAGAAAAATTTATATTTCCATAGAATGACCCCTATATATTTTAGGCTATAAATATGTGGCTCATTTATTGGTAATAAATAATTGATAAATAATTTTGAAGATTATAAATCATCAAAAAATATTGGGCTTGTTTTGGGCTTGTTTTTGATGCTGCGGTAGCTTATTTGGAGACTGAAGTCTGAACTTCAAGTCCTGTATTCAGATGAGGACTTGCAGGGTAACAGGGGAAAGCTGTGTGATTACTTGGTGTTCCTTAAAGACATGGAGTTGGACAGTGCAATGCCTCAGCTTTACAAACTGTTCTCATTAGTGGCAACAATTGGAGCTACATCTGCAGGTGTAGAAAGGAGCTTCTCCTGTTTAAAGCGGCTCAAGTCCTACACCCGTAACACAATGGGCCAAGGCCGTTTAAGCAGCCTCGCTCTGCTGGCCATTGAGAGGACACTGGTCAAGTCACTGGAAAAGATGCCTAGTTGGTACGACAGGGTCACAGAGCATTTTCTTGAAAAGGAACGTAGGGCAGAATTTACGTATAAATAAATGGACAATTTTTATGATGTAGGCCGAAAATGAGCTTCCCCTCTTTGAAAGACCAGCAGCCGCCACTGGTTTGAATGTATCAGAATTGTTAATCATCAATGACAAATTATATAAATTACGGTTCCTAAAAAATTTGCTGAGATTATCTCAGTACCGTATCTACTTGGTTTGCATCTGTTTCTCCAGTATGACGATTTAATCGGTCTTTATTGTACGGCTCTGTACACTTTCAGTTCACTGCGCAATGCAATGATACCTTCAAAATGGTGCCTCGGTGACGTCACACATAATAAAAGCACGACAAAGACCGATTGCTAACTCCCTAAGGAAACCTAAAACACCCTAACACCCAGTGGTAAGGAAGAAAACTGCCCACAAAATTCTTGTTAACAGGCTCATGTCTGTTACACCTCAAATATGGCTCGTGAGATCCATTTTCCTGCAGTGATCCACTCACCCACCTGTGATTTTCTAATGATCCTGAAGTCATGCTCAGGTGTGTTTGATTAAGGTTAGAACTAAACTCTGCAGGAAAGTGTATCTTGTGAGCCAGATTTGAGGATTCCTGGTCTATATGAAGCAACAGATTCTGAAAAGGTCTCTTTTGGTTTGAGCCATTCCAGTTCAATTGAGTGGCTAAAGAATGGCTAGTCAATGTTGTTTGTATATCCCTAGTTGCATTACAGGGCTGCCTACACAAAACCTGCATGGGCCCAAAGGATACAAAAGCTGCTCTGGGCCCGAACAGGCTGGCCCTCACTGGGCCATCATGGGATTCATTTGGGCAGTCCGCTAGTGTGGCCTGCTCACAGAGGGCCTGCAGTGAGCCCAAAGCTGTGGGCCTCACCTGGGCAAAACCGCATTGGGCCTGTTTCGGTTTGGTGTGGGCTGACCCTAGCCCACTGTGCCCGCAAAAAGCCAGCATGGTCCCCGCAAGGACATGTTTGCAGGGTTGTTGCGTTCCCCTAAGCGTCTAGGGCTCAGAAGGGGAAGTAACAGAGTAAAAAAAAAAAGTAACAAGATAATGAACAGCGAGAACACACTTCAATCATCTGTCCCAGAGTGAAGATGACACCAGCTGATATAGATATACACAAATAATTTTATTTACAAGACAGGAAAGAATATAATATAAATGGGAGCAAAGGCTCAGGGGAGAGCAAGGCCTAAAATAAGAAACAAAAGAGTTCACCAACTAATTTAAGAAGGAGCTCTAACTAACCTTAAATAAAATAAAATAAATATACAGTCAACTCCCCTCACCTTCCTTACTGTACAAAAACAGAGACAAAAAGCAGTATAAAAAGAAAAAGGCCCTCTCCCCCTACAGCATCCCGCTTAACACACAGACTAGTTTTAAAATCACTCAGAACAAAAGAGCCACAATACCTTTTGCTCAATCTCAACCTGGAACAATATCCATCAACAGTTAATGCTGAAACTTAATTAGCCACTGCTAATACAACTATTGTCTCTGCATGAAAACCGAGCACAAAGTTCAGTCTGGAGCAGGGAGAAGTGTGTCTCCTAGCAAACTCTGAACTGCCCCAATATCCTCTTGGTCTTAGGCATGCTAGACAGTGAAAAATTCAAGAACAACGTCCCTATGGACGTAACACCCCCACCGATAAGATTTTTCTTGGCATTTCACAAATCTGCAAGAAAAACAAATGCAAGTTAACCCACATGTACAAAACATTGCATCACATTTCATTTGATTCCACCATCACCACAAGGCTGCAAGGGACCTGGAAAAATGTCCTCCAATCAAGCTGAAAAACATCTTCAAAAAGGTACATTTGGACATTTCTGTCACTACCCATTGTCTGCCTCAAATTATTGCCAGATGGGTTGTATATGGAAGACTAATATAAATAAAATCAATTGGAGAGCTGACCTTGAGTGTTATTTTTGTCTTTAATCTGCAGGCACTAACAAGAAGAACACCTTGATTGCATAGAAGAGACCACAAAGCCACACCTGCTCGCTGATGGGACAACGAGGAACATCATTCATGGATGCTACACAACTGTTAACAAGTATCTTGCTGCAATCTTGTTCAAATCTACCTGTCATATTTGTTAATGTCTAGGTAAATTTAATGATTTTATGTGTTTTATTAACTATTTTATGTTTCTGTGCAACACTTAGTGAATGTGACTGACTAATTAACCTCTACATATCTGGTATAGGCTTTAAAGTTGCCACTTTGACAATTTGTTAAATAAACGTCGGAAATTTATACATCTGTCTGAAGTCTCTTGATTTTATGTCTAATCTTGTACATTAACACCATACAATAGCATTTTTATTTTTGCACTGAAAAGAATACTTTATTAAAAACACTTAAAGCAACACCAGGGGTGTTAAATACCCCATAGTGTAAAATTTGAACAACAATTGCAATTGTAATTTTTCTACACTGTAAGGTGCTATATTAAAGGGATAGTCCACTTTGAAATTAAAATTTGGTATCTATCAGCTTACCCCAAGGGCATCCAAGATGTAGGTGTCTTTTTTTCTTCAGTAGATCCAATTTTGATGTTTTTAGGTCAAACCGTTCTAGTCTGTCAGTCATATAATGGCAGGTATATAGGTCACTGTCTCTATAAGAGGGAAAAAGAACATGCACAGAGAAATTCAAATTAAACAATTCCCCATCGTAACTACACATTAGGGCTGCAACGATTAGTCGACATTATCGACAACGTCGACAATAAAAAATTGTCGACAAATATTTTTGTTGTCGAGTAGTCGTTTGATCTCATATGACCTAATGTAAGAGCCTGCAATACTGCGGTTTGACCAGTGTGGCGCTGTAGCGCAAGACTCTAGTTCAGCCCTCCTGGATGCAGATCAAAAGAAGAACACACACACACACACACACACAGCACTTCAGAGCAAATGCATCCAAACTTGAGCGGCGTTTGGATGAATATGTAAATATATATTGCGCGCTTTCCTCTCAGTAACGAAATAAACAACAAAAAACTGACAGCAGTGTGAAAGCAACAGTTAAAAATGCATCTGATTACAACGATGTGGATGTTAGCATGAGCTCTGCAGTTCAGTAACGTAACATTACTCCAGTAGAGTTCGGTCGCATTATGTTTATTTATATAGTACTTTATGCAATAGATAGCCTTAATTGAAGCAGCTTTACGGTATTAAACATGAAAAACATTAAAGTCAGTGTCGCTTTCAGTTAGAATTACAACTTGATTTTCTGTTATAAAGCAGCTCTCCAGTGTGAGCTAGCTAATGATAAAATATTTTTATTAGTGGGAAAAAATAATAATTTCATTAAAGTGACAGTTAGGTTTGCAGAGATCAAAGCTTGATCTAGCTCAGGGCTGTTTTGATTATCATAACCCTATAAGGTATTTTAAGACATTATGTTGTGAATAAAATAGTTTATCCAAAGCATCTGATCACTTCCCTTTATTTTGTTTATTATCTATATGACTTACAAAAGGAGATGTTAGGCAGAATGTGCAAAATGTGTCATTCAGTTACTTTTTCATGTAGCTAATTAAATGGTGAGAGAGTGTCTGTCTGTCATCTCATTTTGTGTGCCATCTATTTTTATAATGAATTGGTAACATTACAATAAGGTATCATTTGTTAACATTAGTTAATGTATTAATTAACATGAATGAACAATACATTTATTACATTTAAGTATTAATCTTTGTTAATGTCGGTTAATAAAAATACAGTTGTTCATGTTAGTTCACAATGCATTTATCAATGTAAAAAAACATCTTGTGATTTTAATAATGCATTAGTAAATGCTGAAATTAACATTAAGATTAACAAATGCTATAGAAGTATTGTTCATTATTAATTCATGTTAGACAAGGCAAGTTTATTTATATAGCACATTTCATACACAAAAAAAATTCAAAAACACAAGTGCTTTACATAAAAGGAAGTGAAATAGACATTAAAAATAATAATCACAACAATAAAAACAATGAATTAAAAAAATAATAATCACAACAATAAAAACAAGAAAATTATATAAAAATTTATTTAAAATGAATTTAAAACTGTTACGAATAGAAAATGATTATACATAAAATACAGTGCAGTCATGTTAACTAATGAACCTTAATGTAAAGTGTTACCAATTAATTGTGTAATAATTGTAATTACATAATATGCTTTTCTAAAGCTGAAGTGACCTTTATTTATGTTAGAATATGTATAACTTAATATTCTAACTAATTGCAAAAACTGAATAATCAATCAAAGTCTACTGATTAACCAGAGGAATAATCGACGATTAGTCGATTAATCGTTCTAATAATCGTTAGATTAATCGATTATCAAAATAATCGTTTGTTGCAGCCCTACTACACATTGATGGCCTAAGACACGAAACGAGCGGTTTGTGTGAGAAAACGAACAGTATTTATATAGTTTCTTACCTCTTGTACACAACCATGTCCAAGTGATCTGTGCGCACACACATCCGTGTGTGACGTGTGTGTGCGCGCGCTCTGGCTCACGCTTGACGGAGGGCGTGTCTGAAGCGTGGTGCTGACGCAACTTCGTGGTATTTTCTTATTGGAAGACGCGCACTGTCGTTTCTGAACTGTCTACTCTAGGATAATGATGACTTCTTTTAAGCAGACCCGCTTGCTGTCATGCATTGTATTTCTATACGAGCGCTCCATGTATCCGTTTCATTCATCTGTAGCTCGCCGTCAACGCTTGACGGAGGGCGTGTCTGAAGCGTGGTGCTTTAAAAAATTATTTGAATTGTTTGACAGTATTATTATATACGGTTATGTATATTCCTTTTGGTACAAAATGATGGCTCTTTAATTTCGGAATGGCACAAATATTATTCTTGGACTAATCCTTCGTCATAGTAAGATTCCTTTTTTTTTTTTCTCGCCGGTGTCATGTCTCAATAAACTGTTCCTGGATCTGTTATTTTTTACATGGTTAGGTGGAAGTGACACAGGGTGAGGAGGGTGGAGTTGCGGCATGTGTGTTTGGCTAGTTACAGATGAATGAAACGGATACATGGAGCGCTCGTATAGAAATACAATGCATGACAGCAAGCGGGTCTGCTTAAAAGAAGTCATCATTATCCTAGAGTAGACAGTTCAGAAACGACACGAGCGATGACAGTGCCCGTCTTCCAACAAGAAAATACCACGAAGTTGCGTCAGCACCACGCTTCAGATACGCCTTCCGTCAATCCCATGGTTGTGTACAAGAGGTAAAAAACGATATAAAAACTGTTCGTTTTCTCACACAAACCGCTCGTTTCGTGTCTTAGGCCATCAATGTGTAGTTACGATGGGGAATTGTTTAATTTGAATTTCTCTGTGCATGTTCTTTTTCCCTCTTATAGAGACAGTGACCTATACCTGCCATTATATGACTGACAGACTAGAACGGTTTGACCTAAAAACATCAAAATTGGATCTACTGAAGAAAAAAATACACCTACATCTTGGATGCCCTTGGGGTAAGCTGATAGATACCAAATTTTAATTTCAAAGTGAACTATCCCTTTAACACTAAAAATTCAACACTGCGAACAGTGTACTTTTAACACCAGATAGATTGGGACCATATATGATCTTTAGTAGTGTTAAAATTTACACTTTAAGTGTTAAATTGACACTGCGTTTTTTTACTGGGCTTCCGCTTCTGTGTTAGTGCACCATTATCACAGAAGCAAGCAGTTCGGCCCCCAGGCACTTGCCCAAAAGTTGACACTACATCAGAACACTGAACAAGGAGAGGGTCCATTTTCTGCACACCGCTTAACTGAGCTTTACCAATGTAAAGTTTGAGTGTGTTTTTACTCACAACAGTTCTCTCACTAATTCCAGGCTTAGTCTGCTCACATCTGGAAGATTCAAAGGGGCTTGCCAGAGTGAGTAAGTAAGGTCCACACTGTCTCCACTTTTCCACCTGCTGGTGTGCCACTGCACATGCAGAAAAGGTGGATAGAGACTATGTGAAAACGTTAGTCACTGCCATAGCTCACCACAATAGGTCTGGGGAAAACCTGGCCACTTGCTAGGTCATTCCCCTACACAAGACCTACACCTTGAAATGGTAACTTGGAACAAAGTTAACCATCCATCCCAGTCACAAAGTCAGACTTTATGTGCACCTGTTGGATGGGAACATGATTACACTTCATCTAGGTAATGTAGGGGGAAGTCGTGGCAAAATGGTTAGAGAGTCGGACTCGTAATCCAAAGGTTGCGAGTTCAAGTCTCGGGCCGGCAGGAATTGTAGGTGGGGGGAGTGAATGTATAGCGCTCTCTCCACCCTCAATACCATGACTGAGGTGCCCTTGAGCAAGGCACCGAACCCCCAACTGCTCCCCGGGTGCCGCAGCATAAATGGCTGCCCATTTATGAGGACGTCAGAAACAGTGTACGAATTCTTGCGAGAAGGGAAGTAACAGTATCCCAGACGAGCCCCCATTCCCTGCAAACAAGCCTGCACTGGCCCTTTACGGGCCCACTTAGGGCTAGCCTAAGGGTCCCCAGCGGGCTGCCAGTGCAGGGCCCCTGAGAATTTACTCATTGGCGCTGGCCCTGCACGGGCAGCCCTCACTTAGCCCCCAGGAAGCCCTCTACAACAATACATCTGTTTCACTTGAAATACTTTTCAGCTACTATAACTTAAGTCTTTCGGAAAAACAGCTATTATACATCTGAAATGGATGCAGTCACCACATAACTAATGTCTGTATTGTCAAAAATGTACAGTAGTCAAAGTTATTTCAAATCAATGGATTTATTAAATACAATAAAATAGAAAATAAAAAACATTCAATTCAGTCTTGACCCAATCCCCTCTCACCTTCTCCAAGCAATCTCTCCCACACTCTTACCGGCACTCACACACATTATCAACACATCTCTCCTCACAGGCATCTTCCCCACAGCGTTCAAGCAGGCTCGGGTAATCCCACTGCTCAAAAAACCTACATTAAACACTTCTCTTTTAGGAAACTACAGACCTGTCTCTCTCCTTCCATTCGTAGCGAAAACACTCGAACGAGTTGTCTTCAATCAGCTCTCATTGTTTCTTTCACAGTACAACAAACTGGATGCTAAACAGTCAGGTTTCAGGAGTGACCATTCAACTGAGACTGCGCTACTCTCAGTCACTGAAGCCCTGCGAATTGCAAAGGCCGATTCCAAATCATCAGTCCTCATTCTGCTGGATCTTTCTGCTGCTTTAGACACTGTCAATCATCAGATCCTCCTGTCCACCCTCTCATCGCTGGGCATCACTGGGATTCCACTTCGCTGGTTTGAATCCTATCTCACTGGCAGGTCTTTCAGGGTGGCCTGGGGAGGGGAGGTATCCAAAACACATCAACTGGTCACTGGAGTTCCTCAGGGTTCAGTTCTTGGACCCCTCCTCTTCTCCACATACACTACATCACTGGGTTCCATCATACAGGCACATGGCTTCTCCTATCATTGCTACGCTGATGACACGCAGCTCTATCTCTCTTTTCAACCTGATGATCCAACGGTAGCTGCACGGATCTCAGGCTGCCTGGCGGACATCTCGGCATGGATGAAAGAACATCACCTACAGCTCAACATGGCAAAGACTGAGCTTCTTGTCTTCCCTGCCACTCCGACTCTACAGCATGACTTCACGATTCAGTTAGGCTCATCAATAATTACCCCATCAACTTCGGTCAGAAGTCTTGGTGTAATCTTTGATGACCAGCTGACCTTCAAAGAGCACATTGCAAAGACTGCTCAATCTTGCAGGTTTGCGCTATACAACATCAGAAAGATTAGGCCCTTTCTGACAGAGCATGCTGCACAACTTCTTGTCCAGGCCCTTGTCGTTTCTAGGCTGGACTACTGCAATGCTCTTCTGGCTGGACTTCCATCAAACACAATCAAACCTCTACAAATGATTCAGAATGCAGCGGCACGACTGGTCTTCAACGAGCCAAAAAGAGCCCATGTTACACCCCTCTTCATCTCCTTGCACTGGCTACCAGTTGCAGCTCGCATCAAGTTCAAGACACTGATGCTTGCATACAGAACGACTACAGGCTCAGCACCCTCCTACTTCCACTCACTATTACGAATCTACATCCCCTCCAGAAGTCTGAGATCTGCTAATGAGCGACGCCTTGTGGTACCATCACAGAGAGGCTCAAAATCACTCTCCAGAACATTCTCATTCACCATTCCTGGCTGGTGGAATAATCTTCCCACCCCTATCCGGAATGCTGGATCCTTGTCAATCGTCAAGCAACAACTGAAAACTCATCTCTTTCGGCACTACTTGACTTCATCCTAAAAAAAATAAAAAAATAAAAAAATCTTAATCTCTCCCTTTATCTTTCTCTCCTTCCCTTGCTAGCTTGTACTTATTTGAACAATGACTGAGACTTGGTGTTACGAGCACTTCCTCTATCTGATTGCCTCTTCAAGATGAATCGCTTTATGTATTCCCCAATTGTAAGTCGCTTTGGATAAAAGCATCTGCCAAATGACTAAATGTTCAGGTTAATACAGCTACATATAGCCAAAAATGTAAATACACAAAAGTACATAAAAAAATAAAACATAAAGCAACGTAAGATTGTAGGATTTCGTCTTGTGAAAGTCTGAAGTTGGCTGATAGCAAATGAATAATCCAAACTCTTGTAATGAAAACACACCACAGCTCTCAATCACCAGACTCTTCCTAACCAGGAACAGTCAATAATAGTCCAGACCAAATGCACCCGATGCAAAAGACATCAACAATGTACACTTAAAAAAAAACAACAACAACAACAACTTTAGACTGGACTTGAAATGACATTTCCCAACCAGGACACAGCACAATGTGTTCACCAGGTGAGCCATGCTGGCTACTGCTGCTTGCTATCGGTCTTTGTCAGGTGATGTCACACTCACGAGAATCGAAGTGCATTTTGGGTATCGCCGCCATTTGTAATGTATCAAAGCCGAGGTGTTCTGTAGTTGGAGAATTGTCATTTTCATTTGCTTTAAAATGGTACGTTCTTGTTGTGTTAAAGTCTGCAAAAGTGAATTACA
Source organism: Schizothorax lantsangensis (assembly GCA_027422415.1). Taxonomy (NCBI): domain Eukaryota; kingdom Metazoa; phylum Chordata; class Actinopteri; order Cypriniformes; family Cyprinidae; genus Schizothorax; species Schizothorax lantsangensis. Next base: position 35,026 of record JAPDDO010000248.1, on the reverse strand, counting down.
TGATAGAAAAGGTCAAAAACTCACCACAAAGAAAGATATTTTAGGTCTCACACTTGGAAAAAAAGACAAAACAACAAGAGGCATCGCCGCGTCGGGTGGCCTGGGTTGCAGCAGTGATACGCTAAATCATCATATTTGCCAACATATGTTCGTTTACCCTCGACATTTTCAAAAATGTAAGTAAGAGATTTTTTTAGATGTGCTTACTTTCTGTTTTCTGAAGTAGCCAACATTATATTCACATGTTATTTAGGGTTATCAATTTAATTAAACCGATAACCAGGGAGTGGGTGAGCAGAAACGGGTCATGTACCATGAAATTTCTTGCAAACATTTTATGCATAGGTGTAAAGTTATTTTATTTCACTAATGTTACTGAAATTAAATATTGTTTTGGGGGGGTTGTACTTAACTCAAGTGTAATTTAAACTAAATACTTCATTAAAATACATTTCTAATGTTCCTCATTTTTATTTCTTATAATTTTAAAAAGTACTGACTACATGTTTGTACATTTTCATTTCATATACTTAGGCTAGGTGTGACTAAACAGTAAGTGGGAGCAATTAAGAAAAAAACACATTGCAGCCAGCTGAGATGATGACCCACCAGGTTGGAGGAGATGGTCAGCTACACACTGAAGGCTGGAGGAGATGGTCAGTTACACACTGAAGGCTGGAGGAGATGGTCAGCTACACGCTGGAGGAGATGGTCGGCTACACACGACACCACTCAGTGTCACTAACTGAATGTAACTTGTGTGTGCACAGAAGAAAACTGACTACTGTGAACTAAAAATTCATAACTCAGGATGTCTGATAGTTTTTCAGTGATCTTAAAGTAAAGCATTATACAGGTATGCCAAACTTGGGACCTTTTATTACATGGGTTCTCAACTCCTTTGGACACAGAAAAGCAATGATAGATTGTTTTGAGATTTCCACGGAGAAAAATCAGTGTGAAAGTGTTTGTTAAAATGTCTTCTACCTACAAGCACTATTTAGTATTTGACAGATCATCTAGCACTTCTAAGAATCCATGCAGAAAGGGTCATCAGAAATGTCGTCATCTTATTTTCTTATTTTTCTTATTATTCTTATTAATTTATTCAGCTTTCTTTGTAGTACTTACACTTTGTCCACTTAAGAAAACAGTGTGCTAATGATTCATCATGCTTGTCACATCTTCTGTTATGCATTTTGAAACTGATTTTTAACACAGTGTTGCATTAATAATAAAGTATGTATAATGCCTTTTTCATAAATGTGTTTTTGATTGTCTCCTTGTTATTAGTACTTGTTATCAGCCAAATGAAGTACGGAAAATTTTGAACAAACAGGGTAAGGTTTAATGGTAGCGAGTCACATGATGTAATTACATACAATTGTGCAAATCAATGGTAGACAAAAACCGAACATATAAGTAAATAATATAAGTTTTTATACTGTAAACAAGAATCATATATCCAGCGAGGTTGGAGGCAGCGATGCGGCACTCAACTTTTTGCGTCAGGTTTTAGTCAGTGGGGATTTCTTTAAGACTGCAAGGGAAGCTCGGCTTCAACTATAATGTCAAAAAATTAATGGTCAAATATGTACTATTGTGTTAACATTTTATTGACTAAAAATGCGTTAGAACACGTTTATCTCGAAGAGGAGTTCGTTCAGAATCAGCTACATATAGCAGGTCGGCTGACTCGATTTCCTTCTCATACATTCCCGTAGCTTCACAGTGTATTTCCCTGTTGAAGCCTATAGCGTCCATTGACTTCAATGGGGCTGCCTCGAACAGTTTTTTTCAGTTCTTCGAAACTAGACGGTCATTGGATAAATGCTGCGATTATGTCCCGCCCATGGACGCTCAGCGTCTCTGGAAGTGAATGGAGGAGTGGGCTGGCCTGGGCTTCTGCGTGATGATTGGAGGGTCTGTCGAAAGACTGCATCTCCTTTTGATTGACAGCGATTTTGTACTATAAAAATTCGCTGAAGCACAGTTGCCAAGTCCGCGTATTATACGCGACTTTGGGCTTCTTTTTTTGTAAAGTTGCGGGCAAAAATCCCTGGTCGCGGGTTGCGGTTTTTTGGGCTTATTTAAAAAAATATGGTTGCTTGTTTGGGAAATCTGACAAGCAACTGTGTTTCTTTATTTATGTTCGCCGTATTCTCCAATGCATTGATTGACACTCTGTCTGCTCGCAGTTAATAGCCATCCAGTGCAATAATATAAGAGCCGTAGAGTAATTTACCATATGTTCCGCCCCTCATTGGAGAAAAATCACATTCAAAAAGAAGGTGAGTGACGCTGTAATCCAAGCGATGATAGAAGTAGACATAGAGGAGTGGGAGGACTTTCTTTTAGCCTATTTTTTTTACAATGTTCTTGTATTAATTATCACGGGCTATAATAAAAAACAAGTAGTAATACTGAGTAAATACATTTGGTTCGAATAGCCTGGTACGGCAAGATGTCTTAAAATGTATTTTTTTTTAACATTTAATTCTAGACCACATTATTAGATTACCTTTTGACTTCATGAATACACATAAATGACAGCTTAATGATTTAAAAAAATATATATTTTTTAATATTTTTAATAATATTATATAAGATTTTATTTTTTTAATATAATATATATTATAATTTAATATAATATTTTATATAAATTTCTATAATATTTATGTGGCATTTTGTTTGTTTTTTGTCATTTATTTGATAGTTATGTATTCATTATTTTATTTTAAATGGAAGAAAAACCTGTTTTTGACCTCAAAATAAAGCACGTTCCCTCTGTACATGGCTGTGGGGACGAGCAGTTTTGTGGTGCTTGGAATTCTTTATAATTAATTAAAAACAAATATTGCAACAGTGATGGCTCAAGAAGGTGTAATTGTTCAAATAACACATCGTTTCATTTTAAAATATATAAAAAAATTGTAACCAAGTGTTTTTCAAGTGTAATATTTCTGTAAAGGCTAGGAACAGAAAAATTTATATTTCCATAGAATGACCCCTATATATTTTAGGCTATAAATATGTGGCTCATTTATTGGTAATAAATAATTGATAAATAATTTTGAAGATTATAAATCATCAAAAAATATTGGGCTTGTTTTGGGCTTGTTTTTGATGCTGCGGTTGCTTATTTGGAGACTGAAGTCTGAACTTCAAGTCCTGTATTCAGATGAGGACTTGCAGGGTAACAGGGGAAAGCTGTGTGATTACTTGGTGTTCCTTAAAGACATGGAGTTGGACAGTGCAATGCCTCAGCTTTACAAACTGTTCTCATTAGCGGCAACAATTGGAGCTACATCTGCAGGTGTAGAAAGGAGCTTCTCCTGTTTAAAGCGGCTGAAGTCCTACACCCGTAACACAATGGGCCAAGGCCGTTTAAGCAGCCTCGCTCTGCTGGCCATTGAGAGGACACTGGTCAAGTCACTGGAAAAGATGCCTAGTTGGTACGACAGGGTCACAGAGCATTTTCTTGAAAAGGAACGTAGGGCAGAATTTACGTATAAATAAATGGACAATTTTTATGATGTAGGCCGAAAATGAGCTTCCCCTCTTTGAAAGACCAGCAGCCGCCACTGGTTTGAATGTATCAGAATTGTTAATCATCAATGACAAATTATATAAATTACGGTTCCTAAAAAATTTGCTGAGATTATCTCAGTACCGTATCTACTTGGTTTGCATCTGTTTCTCCAGTATGACGATTTAATCGGTCTTTATTGTACGGCTCTGTACACTTTCAGTTCACTGCGCAATGCAATGATACCTTCAAAATGGTGCCTCGGTGACGTCACACATAATAAAAGCACGACAAAGACCGATTGCTAACTCCCTAAGGAAACCTAAAACACCCTAACACCCAGTGGTAAGGAAGAAAACTGCCCACAAAATTCTTGTTAACAGGCTCATGTCTGTTACACCTCAAATATGGCTCGTGAGATCCATTTTCCTGCAGTGATCCACTCACCCACCTGTGATTTTCTAATGATCCTGAAGTCATGCTCAGGTGTGTTTGATTAAGGTTAGAACTAAACTCTGCAGGAAAGTGTATCTTGTGAGCCAGATTTGAGGATTCCTTGTCTATATGAAGCAACAGATTCTGAAAAGGTCTCTTTTGGTTTGAGCCATTCCAGTTCAATTGAGTGGCTAAAGAATGGCTAGTCAATGTTGTTTGTATATCCCTAGTTGCATTACAGGGCTGCCTACACAAAACCTGCATGGGCCCAAAGGATACAAAAGCTGCTCTGGGCCCGAACAGGCTGGCCCTCACTGGGCCATCATGGGATTCATTTGGGCAGTCCGCTAGTGTGGCCTGCTCACAGAGGGCCTGCAGTGAGCCCAAAGCTGTGGGCCTCACCTGGGCAAAACCGCATTGGGCCTGTTTCGGTTTGGTGTGGGCTGACCCTAGCCCACTGTGCCCGCAAAAAGCCAGCATGGTCCCCGCAAGGACATGTTTGCAGGGTTGTTGCGTTCCCCTAAGCGTCTAGGGCTCAGAAGGGGAAGTAACAGAGTAAAAAAAAAAGTAACAAGATAATGAACAGCGAGAACACACTTCAATCATCTGTCCCAGAGTGAAGATGACACCAGCTGATATAGATATACACAAATAATTTTATTTACAAGACAGGAAAGAATATAATATAAATGGGAGCAAAGGCTCAGGGGAGAGCAAGGCCTAAAATAAGAAACAAAAGAGTTCACCAACTAATTTAAGAAGGAGCTCTAACTAACCTTAAATAAAATAAAATAAATATACAGTCAACTCCCCTCACCTTCCTTACTGTACAAAAACAGAGACAAAAAGCAGTATAAAAAGAAAAAGGCCCTCTCCCCCTACAGCATCCCGCTTAACACACAGACTAGTTTTAAAATCACTCAGAACAAAAGAGCCACAATACCTTTTGCTCAATCTCAACCTGGAACAATATCCATCAACAGTTAATGCTGAAACTTAATTAGCCACTGCTAATACAACTATTGTCTCTGCATGAAAACCGAGCACAAAGTTCAGTCTGGAGCAGGGGAGAAGTGTGTCTCCTAGCAAACTCTGAACTGCCCCAATATCCTCTTGGTCTTAGGCATGCTAGACAGTGAAAAATTCAAGAACAACGTCCCTATGGACGTAACACCCCCACCGATAAGATTTTTCTTGGCATTTCACAAATCTGCAAGAAAAACAAATGCAAGTTAACCCACATGTACAAAACATTGCATCACATTTCATTTGATTCCACCATCACCACAAGGCTGCAAGGGACCTGGAAAAATGTCCTCCAATCAAGCTGAAAAACATCTTCAAAAAGGTACATTTGGACATTTCTGTCACTACCCATTGTCTGCCTCAAATTATTGCCAGATGGGTTGTATATGGAAGACTAATATAAATAAAATCAATTGGAGAGCTGACCTTGAGTGTTATTTTTGTCTTTAATCTGCAGGCACTAACAAGAAGAACACCTTGATTGCATAGAAGAGACCACAAAGCCACACCTGCTCGCTGATGGGACAACGAGGAACATCATTCATGGATGCTACACAACTGTTAACAAGTATCTTGCTGCAATCTTGTTCAAATCTACCTGTCATATTTGTTAATGTCTAGGTAAATTTAATGATTTTATGTGTTTTATTAACTATTTTATGTTTCTGTGCAACACTTAGTGAATGTGACTGACTAATTAACCTCTACATATCTGGTATAGGCTTTAAAGTTGCCACTTTGACAATTTGTTAAATAAACGTCGGAAATTTATACATCTGTCTGAAGTCTCTTGATTTTATGTCTAATCTTGTACATTAACACCATACAATAGCATTTTTATTTTTGCACTGAAAATAATACTTTATTAAAAACACTTAAAGCAACACCAGGGGTGTTAAATACCCCATAGTGTAAAATTTGAACAACAATTGCAATTGTAATTTTTCTACACTGTAAGGTGCTATATTAAAGGGATAGTCCACTTTGAAATTAAAATTTGGTATCTATCAGCTTACCCCAAGGGCATCCAAGATGTAGGTGTCTTTTTTTCTTCAGTAGATCCAATTTTGATGTTTTTAGGTCAAACCGTTCTAGTCTGTCAGTCATATAATGGCAGGTATATAGGTCACTGTCTCTATAAGAGGGAAAAAGAACATGCACAGAGAAATTCAAATTAAACAATTCCCCATCGTAACTACACATTAGGGCTGCAACGATTAGTCGACATTATCGACAACGTCGACAATAAAAAATTGTCGACAAATATTTTTGTTGTCGAGTAGTCGTTTGATCTCATATGACCTAATGTAAGAGCATGCAATACTGCGGTTTGACCAGTGTGGCGCTGTAGCGCAAGACTCTAGTTCAACCCTCCTGGATGCAAATCAAGAGAAGAACACACACAGCACTTCAGAGCAAATGCATCCAAACTTGAGCGGCGTTTGGATGAATATGTAAATATATATTGCGCGCTTTCCTCTCAGTAACGAAATAAACAACAAAAAACTGACAGCAGTGTGAAAGCAACAGTTAAAAATGCATCTGATTACAACGATGTGGATGTTAGCATGAGCTCTGCAGTTCAGTAACGTAACATTACTCCAGTAGAGTTCGGTCGCATTATGTTTATTTATATAGTACTTTATGCAATAGATAGCCTTAATTGAAGCAGCTTTGCGGTATTAAACATGAAAAACATTAAAGTCAGTGTCGCTTTCAGTTAGAATTACAACTTGATTTTCTGTTATAAAGCAGCTCTCCAGTGTGAGCTAGCTAATGATAAAATATTTTTATTAGTGGGAAAAAATAATAATTTCATTAAAGTGACAGTTAGGTTTGCAGAGATCAAAGCTTGATCTAGCTCAGGGCTGTTTTGATTATCATAACCCTATAAGGTATTTTAAGACATTATGTTGTGAATAAAATAGTTTATCCAAAGCATCTGATCACTTCCCTTTATTTTGTTTATTATCTATATGACTTACAAAAGGAGATGTTAGGCAGAATGTGCAAAATGTGTCATTCAGTTACTTTTTCATGTAGCTAATTAAATGGTGAGAGAGTGTCTGTCTGTCATCTCATTTTGTGTGCCATCTATTTTTATAATGAATTGGTAACATTACAATAAGGTATCATTTGTTAACATTAGTTAATGTATTAATTAACATGAATGAACAATACATTTATTACATTTAAGTATTAATCTTTGTTAATGTCGGTTAATAAAAATACAGTTGTTCATGTTAGTTCACAATGCATTTATCAATGTAAAAAAACATCTTGTGATTTTAATAATGCATTAGTAAATGCTGAAATTAACATTAAGATTAACAAATGCTATAGAAGTATTGTTCATTATTAATTCATGTTAGACAAGGCAAGTTTATTTATATAGCACATTTCATACACAAAAAAAATTCAAAAACACAAGTGCTTTACATAAAAGGAAGTGAAATAGACATTAAAAATAATAATCACAACAATAAAAACAATGAATTAAAAAAATAATAATCACAACAATAAAAACAAGAAAATTATTTAAAAATTTATTTAAAATTAATTTAAAACTGTTACGAATAGAAAATGATTATACATAAAATACAGTGCAGTAATGAACCTTAATGTAAAGTGTTACCAATTAATTGTGTAATAATTGTAATTACAGAATATGCTTTTCTAAAGCTGAAGTGACCTTTATTTATGTTAGAATATGTATAACTTAATATTCTAACTAATTGCAAAAACTGAATAATCAATCAAAGTCTACTGATTAACCAGAGGAATAATCGACGATTAGTCGATTAGTCGTTCTAATAATCGTTAGATTAATCGATTATCAAAATAATCGTTTGTTGCAGCCCTACTACACATTGATGGCCTAAGACACGAAACGAGCGGTTTGTGTGAGAAAACGAACAGTATTTATATAGTTTCTTACCTCTTGTACACAACCATGTCCAAGTGATCTGTGCGCACACACATCCGGTGTGTGACGTGTGTGTGCGCGCGCTCTGGCTCACGCTTGACGGAGGGCGTGTCTGAAGCGTGGTGCTGACGCAACTTCGTGGTATTTTCTTATTGGAAGACGCGCACTGTCGTTTCTGAACTGTCTACTCTAGGATAATGATGACTTCTTTTAAGCAGACCCGCTTGCTGTCATGCATTGTATTTCTATACGAGCGCTCCATGTATCCGTTTCATTCATCTGTAGCTCGCCGTCAACGCTTGACGGAGGGCGTGTCTGAAGCGTGGTGCTTTAAAAAATTATTTGAATTGTTTGACAGTATTATTATATACGGTTATGTATATTCCTTTTGGTACAAAATGATGGCTCTTTAATTTCGGAATGGCACAAATATTATTCTTGGACTAATCCTTCGTCATAGTAAGATTCCTTTTTTTTTTTTCTCGCCGGTGTCATGTCTCAATAAACTGTTCCTGGATCTGTTATTTTTTACATGGTTAGGTGGAAGTGACACAGGGTGAGGAGGGTGGAGTTGCGGCATGTGTGTTTGGCTAGTTACAGATGAATGAAACGGATACATGGAGCGCTCGTATAGAAATACAATGCATGACAGCAAGCGGGTCTGCTTAAAAGAAGTCATCATTATCCTAGAGTAGACAGTTCAGAAACGACACGAGCGATGACAGTGCCCGTCTTCCAACAAGAAAATACCACGAAGTTGCGTCAGCACCACGCTTCAGATACGCCTTCCGTCAATCCCATGGTTGTGTACAAGAGGTAAAAAACGATATAAAAACTGTTCGTTTTCTCACACAAACCGCTCGTTTCGTGTCTTAGGCCATCAATGTGTAGTTACGATGGGGAATTGTTTAATTTGAATTTCTCTGTGCATGTTCTTTTTCCCTCTTATAGAGACAGTGACCTATACCTGCCATTATATGACTGACAGACTAGAACGGTTTGACCTAAAAACATCAAAATTGGATCTACTGAAGAAAAAAATACACCTACATCTTGGATGCCCTTGGGGTAAGCTGATAGATACCAAATTTTAATTTCAAAGTGAACTATCCCTTTAACACTAAAAATTCAACACTGCGAACAGTGTACTTTTAACACCAGATAGATTGGGACCATATATGATCTTTAGTAGTGTTAAAATTTACACTTTAAGTGTTAAATTGACACTGCGTTTTTTTACTGGGCTTCCGCTTCTGTGTTAGTGCACCATTATCACAGAAGCAAGCAGTTCGGCCCCCAGGCACTTGCCCAAAAGTTGACACTACATCAGAACACTGAACAAGGAGAGGGTCCATTTTCTGCACACCGCTTAACTGAGCTTTACCAACGTAAAGTTTGAGTGTGTTTTTACTCACAACAGTTCTCTCACTAATTCCAGGCTTAGTCTGCTCACATCTGGAAGATTCAAAGGGGCTTGCCAGAGTGAGTAAGTAAGGTCCACACTGTCTCCACTTTTCCACCTGCTGGTGTGCCACTGCACATGCAGAAAAGGTGGATAGAGACTATGTGAAAACGTTAGTCACTGCCATAGCTCACCACAATAGGTCTGGGGAAAACCTGGCCACTTGCTAGGTCATTCCCCTACACAAGACCTACACCTTGAAATGGTAACTTGGAACAAAGTTAACCATCCATCCCAGTCACAAAGTCAGACTTTATGTGCACCTGTTGGATGGGAACATGATTACACTTCATCTAGGTAATGTAGGGGGAAGTCGTGGCAAAATGGTTTTGAGAGTCCAAAGGTTGCGAGTTCAAGTCTCGGGCCGGCAGGAATTGTAGGTGGGGGGAGTGAATGTATAGCGCTCTCTCCACCCTCAATACCATGACTGAGGTGCCCTTGAGCAAGGCACCGAACCCCCAACTGCTCCCCGGGTGCCGCAGCATAAATGGCTGCCCATTTATGAGGACGTCAGAAACAGTGTACGAATTCTTGCGAGAAGGGAAGTAACAGTATCCCAGACGAGCCCCCATTCCCTGCAAACAAGCCTGCACTGGCCCTTTACGGGCCCACTTAGGGCTAGCCTAAGGGTCCCCAGCGGGCTGCCAGTGCAGGGCCCCTGAGAATTTACTCATTGGCGCTGGCCCTGCACGGGCAGCCCTCACTTAGCCCCCAGGAAGCCCTCTACAACAATACATCTGTTTCACTTGAAATACTTTTCAGCTACTATAACTTAAGTCTTTCGGAAAAACAGCTATTATACATCTGAAATGGATGCAGTCACCACATAACTAATGTCTGTATTGTCAAAAATGTACAGTAGTCAAAGTTATTTCAAATCAATGGATTTATTAAATACAATAAAATAGAAAATAAAAAACATTCAATTCAGTCTTGACCCAATCCCCTCTCACCTTCTCCAAGCAATCTCTCCCACACTCTTACCGGCACTCACACACATTATCAACACATCTCTCCTCACAGGCATCTTCCCCACAGCGTTCAAGCAGGCTCGGGTAATCCCACTGCTCAAAAAACCTACATTAAACACTTCTCTTTTAGGAAACTACAGACCTGTCTCTCTCCTTCCATTCGTAGCGAAAACACTCGAACGAGTTGTCTTCAATCAGCTCTCATTGTTTCTTTCACAGTACAACAAACTGGATGCTAAACAGTCAGGTTTCAGGAGTGACCATTCAACTGAGACTGCGCTACTCTCAGTCACTGAAGCCCTGCGAATTGCAAAGGCCGATTCCAAATCATCAGTCCTCATTCTGCTGGATCTTTCTGCTGCTTTAGACACTGTCAATCATCAGATCCTCCTGTCCACCCTCTCATCGCTGGGCATCACTGGGATTCCACTTCGCTGGTTTGAATCCTATCTCACTGGCAGGTCTTTCAGGGTGGCCTGGGGAGGGGAGGTATCCAAAACACATCAACTGGTCACTGGAGTTCCTCAGGGTTCAGTTCTTGGACCCCTCCTCTTCTCCACATACACTACATCACTGGGTTCCATCATACAGGCACATGGCTTCTCCTATCATTGCTACGCTGATGACACGCAGCTCTATCTCTCTTTTCAACCTGATGATCCAACGGTAGCTGCACGGATCTCAGGCTGCTTGGCGGACATCTCGGCATGGATGAAAGAACATCACCTACAGCTCAACATGGCAAAGACTGAGCTTCTTGTCTTCCCTGCCACTCCGACTCTACAGCATGACTTCACGATTCAGTTAGGCTCATCAATAATTACCCCATCAACTTCGGTCAGAAGTCTTGGTGTAATCTTTGATGACCAGCTGACCTTCAAAGAGCACATTGCAAAGACTGCTCAATCTTGCAGGTTTGCGCTATACAACATCAGAAAGATTAGGCCCTTTCTGACAGAGCATGCTGCACAACTTCTTGTCCAGGCCCTTGTCGTTTCTAGGCTGGACTACTGCAATGCTCTTCTGGCTGGACTTCCATCAAACACAATCAAACCTCTACAAATGATTCAGAATGCAGCGGAACGACTGGTCTTCAACGAGCCAAAAAGAGCCCATGTTACACCCCTCTTCATCTCCTTGCACTGGCTACCAGTTGCAGCTCGCATCAAGTTCAAGACACTGATGCTTGCATACAGAACGACTACAGGCTCAGCACCCTCCTACTTCCACTCACTATTACGAATCTACATCCCCTCCAGAAGTCTGAGATCTGCTAATGAGCGACGCCTTGTGGTACCATCACAGAGAGGCTCAAAATCACTCTCCAGAACATTCTCATTCACCATTCCTGGCTGGTGGAATAATCTTCCCACCCCTATCCGGAATGCTGGATCCTTGTCAATCGTCAAGCAACAACTGAAAACTCATCTCTTTCGGCACTACTTGACTTCATCCTAAAAAAAATAAAAAAATAAAAAAATCTTAATCTCTCCCTTTATCTTTCTCTCCTTCCCTTGCTAGCTTGTACTTATTTGAACAATGACTGAGACTTGGTGTTACGAGCACTTCCTCTATCTGATTGCCTCTTCAAGATGAATCGCTTTATGTATTCCCCAATTGTAAGTCGCTTTGGATAAAAGCATCTGCCAAATGACTAAATGTTCAGGTTAATACAGCTACATATAGCCAAAAATGTAAATACACAAAAGTACATAAAAAAATAAAACATAAAGCAACGTAAGATTGTAGGATTTCGTCTTGTGAAAGTCTGAAGTTGGCTGATAGCAAATGAATAATCCAAACTCTTGTAATGAAAACACACCACAGCTCTCAATCACCAGACTCTTCCTAACCAGGAACAGTCAATAATAGTCCAGACCAAATGCACCCGATGCAAAAGACATCAACAATGTACACTTAAAAAAAAACAACAACAACAACAACTTTAGACTGGACTTGAAATGACATTTCCCAACCAGGACACAGCACAATGTGTTCACCAGGTGAGCCATGCTGGCTACTGCTGCTTGCTATCGGTCTTTGTCAGGTGATGTCACACTCACGAGAATCGAAGTGCATTTTGGGTATCGCCGCCATTTGTAATGTATCAAAGCCGAGGTGTTCTGTAGTTGGAGAATTGTCATTTTCATTTGCTTTAAAATGGTACGTTCTTGTTGTGTTAAAGTCTGCAAAAGTGAATTACATGATAGAAAAGGTCAAAAACTCACCACAAAGAAAGATATTTTAGGTCTCACACTTGGAAAAAAAGACAAAACAACAAGAGGCATCGCCGCGTCGGGTGGCCTGGGTTGCAGCAGTGATACGCTAAATCATCATATTTGCCAACATATGTTCGTTTACCCTCGACATTTTCAAAAATGTAAGTAAGAGATTTTTTTAGATGTGCTTACTTTCTGTTTTCTGAAGTAGCCAACATTATATTCACATGTTATTTAGGGTTATCAATTTAATTAAACCGATAACCAGGGAGTGGGTGAGCAGAAACGGGTCATGTACCATGAAATTTCTTGCAAACATTTTATGCATAGGTGTAAAGTTATTTTATTTCACTAATGTTACTGAAATTAAATATTGTTTTGGGGGGGTTGTACTTAACTCAAGTGTAATTTAAACTAAATACTTCATTAAAATACATTTCTAATGTTCCTCATTTTTATTTCTTATAATTTTAAAAAGTACTGACTACATGTTTGTACATTTTCATTTCATATACTTAGGCTAGGTGTGACTAAACAGTAAGTGGGAGCAATTAAGAAAAAAACACATTGCAGCCAGCTGAGATGATGACCCACCAGGTTGGAGGAGATGGTCAGCTACACACTGAAGGCTGGAGGAGATGGTCAGTTACACACTGAAGGCTGGAGGAGATGGTCAGCTACACGCTGGAGGAGATGGTCGGCTACACACGACACCACTCAGTGTCACTAACTGAATGTAACTTGTGTGTGCACAGAAGAAAACTGACTACTGTGAACTAAAAATTCATAACTCAGGATGTCTGATAGTTTTTCAGTGATCTTAAAGTAAAGCATTATACAGGTATGCCAAACTTGGGACCTTTTATTACATGGGTTCTCAACTCCTTTGGACACAGAAAAGCAATGATAGATTGTTTTGAGATTTCCACGGAGAAAAATCAGTGTGAAAGTGTTTGTTAAAATGTCTTCTACCTACAAGTACTATTTAGTATTTGACAGATCATCTAGCACTTCTAAGAATCCATGCAGAAAGGGTCATCAGAAATGTCGTCATCTTATTTTCTTATTTTTCTTATTATTCTTATTAATTTATTCAGCTTTCTTTGTAGTACTTACACTTTGTCCACTTAAGAAAACAGTGTGCTAATGATTCATCATGCTTGTCACATCTTCTGTTATGCATTTTGAAACTGATTTTTAACACAGTGTTGCATTAATAATAAAGTATGTATAATGCCTTTTTCATAAATGTGTTTTTGATTGTCTCCTTGTTATTAGTACTTGTTATCAGCCAAATGAAGTACGGAAAATTTTGAACAAACAGGGTAAGGTTTAATGGTAGCGAGTCACATGATGTAATTACATACAATTGTGCAAATCAATGGTAGACAAAAACCGAACATATAAGTAAATAATATAAGTTTTTATACTGTAAACAAGAATCATATATCCAGCGAGGTTGGAGGCAGCGATGCGGCACTCAACTTTTTGCGTCAGGTTTTAGTCAGTGGGGATTTCTTTAAGACTGCAAGGGAAGCTCGGCTTCAACTATAATGTCAAAAAATTAATGGTCAAATATGTACTATTGTGTTAACATTTTATTGACTAAAAATGCGTTAGAACACGTTTATCTCGAAGAGGAGTTCGTTCAGAATCAGCTACATATAGCAGGTCGGCTGACTCGATTTCCTTCTCATACATTCCCGTAGCTTCACAGTGTATTTCCCTGTTGAAGCCTATAGCGTCCATTGACTTCAATGGGGCTGCCTCGAACAGTTTTTTTCAGTTCTTCGAAACTAGACGGTCATTGGATAAATGCTGCGATTATGTCCCGCCCATGGACGCTCAGCGTCTCTGGAAGTGAATGGAGGAGTGGGCTGGCCTGGGCTTCTGCGTGATGATTGGAGGGTCTGTCGAAAGACTGCATCTCCTTTTGATTGACAGCGATTTTGTACAATAAAAATTCGCTGAAGCACAGTTGCCAAGTCCGCGTATTATACGCGACTTTGGGCTTCTTTTTTTGTAAAGTTGCGGGAAAAAATCCCTGGTCGCGGGTTGCGGTTTTTTGGGCTTATTTAAAAAAATATGGTTGCTTGTTAGGGAAATCTGACAAGCAACTGTGTTTCTTTATTTATGTTCGCCGTATTCTCCAATGCATTGATTGACACTCTGTCTGCTCGCAGTTAATAGCCAACCAGTGCAATAATATAAGTGCTGTAGCGTAATTTACCATATGTTCCGCCCCTCATTGGAGAAAAATCACATTCAAAAAGAAGACGCGTGACGCTGTAATCCAAGCGATGATAGAAGAAGACATAGAGGAGTGGGAGGACTTTCTTTTAGCCTATTTTTTTTACAATGTTCTTGTATTAATTATCACGGGCTATAATAAAAAACAAGTAGTAATACTGAGTAAATACATTTGGTTCGAATAGCCTGGTACGGCAAGATGTCTTAAAATGTATTTTTTTTTAACATTTAAATTTAGACCACATTATTAGATTACCTTTTGACTTCATGAATACACATAAATGACAGCTTAATGATTTAAAAAAATATATATTTTTTAATATTTTTAATAATATTATATAAGATTTTATTTTTTTAATATAATATATATTATAATTTAATATAATATTTTATATAAATTTCTATAATATTTATTTGGCATTTTGTTTGTTTTTTGTCATTTATTTGATAGTTATGTATTCATTATTTTATTTTAAATGGAAGAAAAACCTGTTTTTGACCTCAAAATAAAACACGTTCCCTCTGTACATGGCTGTGGGGATGAGCAGTTTTGTGGTGCTTGGAATTCTTTATAATTAATTAAAAACAAATATTGCAACATTGATGGCTCAAGAAGGTGTAATTGTTCAAATAACACATCGTTTCATTTTAAAATATATAAAAAAATTGTAACCAAGTGTTTTTCAAGTGTAATATTTCTGTAAAGGCTAGGAACAGAAAAAATTATATTTCCATAGAATGACCCCTATATATTTTAGGCTATAAATATGTGGCTCATTTATTGGTAATAAATAATTGATAAATAATTTTGAAGATAATAAATCATCAAAAAATATTGGGCTTGTTTTGGGCTTGTTTTTGATGCTGCGGTAGCTTATTTGGAGACTGAAGTCTGAACTTCAAGTCCTGTATTCAGATGAGGACTTGCAGGGCAACAGGGGAAAGCTGTGTGATTACTTGGTGTTCCTTAAAGACATGGAGTTGGACAGTGCAATGCCTCAGCTTTACAAACTGTTCTCATTAGTGGCAACAATTGGAGCTACATCTGCAGGTGTAGAAAGGAGCTTCTCCTGTTTAAAGCGGCTGAAGTCCTACACCCGTAACACAATGGGCCAAGGCCGTTTAAGCAGCCTCGCTCTGCTGGCCATTGAGAGGACACTGGTCAAGTCACTGGAAAAGATGCCTAGTTGGTACGACAGGGTCACAGAGCATTTTCTTGAAAAGGAACGTAGGGCAGAATTTACGTATAAATAAATGGACAATTTTTATGATGTAGGCCGAAAATGAGCTTCCCCTCTTTGAAAGACCAGCAGCCGCCACTGGTTTGAATGTATCAGAATTGTTAATCATCAATGACAAATTATATAAATTACGGTTCCTAAAAAAATTGCTGAGATTATCTCAGTACCATATCTATTTGGTTTGCATCTGTTTCTCCAGTATGACGATTTAATCGGTCTTTATTGTACGGCTCTGTACACTTTCAGTTCACTGCGCAATGCAAGGATACCTTCAAAATGGTGCCTCGGTGACGTCACACATAATAAAAGCACGACAAAGACCGATTGCTAACTCCCTAAGGAAACCTAAAACACCCTAACACCCAGTGGTAAGGAAGAAAACTGCCCACAAAATTCTTGTTAACAGGCTCATGTCTGTTACACCTCAAATATGGCTCGTGAGATCCATTTTCCTGCAGTGATCCACTCACCCACCTGTGATTTTCTAATGATCCTGAAGTCATGCTCCGGTGTGTTTGATTAAGGTTAGAACTAAACTCTGCAGGAAAGTGTATCTTGTGAGCCAGATTTGAGGATTCCTGGTCTATATGAAGCAACAGATTCTGAAAAGGTCTCTTTTGGTTTGAGCCATTCCAGTTCAATTGAGTGGCCAAAGAATGGCTAGTCAATGTTGTTTGTATATCCCTAGTTGCATTACAGGGCTGCCTACACAAAACCTGCATGGGCCCAAAGGATACAAAAGCTGCTCTGGGCCCGAACAGGCTGGCCCTCACTGGGCCATCATGGGATTCATTTGGGCAGTCCGCTAGTGTGGCCTGCTCACAGAGGGCCTGCAGTGAGCCCAAAGCTGTGGGCCTCACCTGGGCAAAACCGCATTGGGCCTGTTTCGGTTTGGTGTGGGCTGACCCTAGCCCACTGTGCCCGCAAAAAGCCAGCATGGGCCCCGCAAGGACATGTTTGCAGGGTTGTTACGTTCCCCTAAGCGTCTAGGGCTCAGAAGGGGAAGTAACAGAGTAAAAAAAAAAGTAACAAGATAATGAACAGCGAGAAAACACTTCAATCATCTGTCCCAGAGTGAAGATGACACCAGCTGATATAGATATACACAAATAATTTCATTTACAAGACAGGAAAGAATATAATATAAATGGGAGCAAAGGCTCAGGGGAGAGCAAGGCCTAAAATAAGAAACAAAAGAGTTCACTAACTAATTTAAGAAGGAGCTCTAACTAACCTTAAATAAAATAAAATAAAATAAATATACAGCCAAATTCCCTCACCTCCCTTGCTGTACAAAAACAGAGGCATAAAGCAGTATAAAAAGAAAAAGGCCCTCTCCCCCTACAGCATCCCGCTTAACACACAGACTAGTTTTAAAATCACTCAGAACAAAAGAGCCACAATACCTTTTGCTAAATCTCAACCTGGAACAATATGCATCAACAGTTAATGCTGAAACTTAATTAGCCACTGCTAATACAACTATTGTCTCTGCATGAAAACCGAGCACAAAGTTCAGTCTGGAGCAGGGGAGAAGTGTGTCTCCTAGCAAACTCTGAACTGCCCCAATATCCTCATACCCTGCGTCCCAATGTTCACACTATCCATCCTAAATAGTAAGTGAGATTACAATAAGTGTGTCCCAAAGCATAGTATGTTGAAGAGAGTATGCCAAAAGTCCCCGGATGGTCTACTATTTCAGGTCGATTTTTGAAGTGTGGCTCTGTGATAAACGCGTTAGAAAAACTACAAACGTGGCAGATGCGCGCGATCGACTGTTGGTAGAGAGGTTTACCAAAAGGGGTTTGAGTTACTAATAATAAACATTTAACCTGGTAAAAAAAAAAAAAATTATTGTTATCCGTGTTATATTTCATCTGCAACAGCAATGTGAACTTTTATAAACATCCATCGTTAACTTTTAAATGCATCATAATGCAGAAAATATGAGCAGAGTTCTCCGCATGAAAGACCCGTGACTGGCAGATCAACGAGAAGGGTCTGGCTGCAGACATGCACTTGCATTTTCAGACTTGCACTCTCAGACTTGCATTTTCAGACTTGCACTCTCAGACTTGCACTTTCAGACATCTGCACTTCCGCAAGTGACGTCACTCTTATATCTTATCTTATAATCTAATCTTATCTTATACTTTCAGTCTTTTTTGTATTTTATTTTATTTATTAAGTATTTTTAAATTGAATCACTCAAAATTTTACACAAGTATCCAGGTGGTGAAGACAAGAAAAAAGAAACTAAATTACGAAGTCGCTTGCAATTGCTACTTGCACTCTTCGCTGCCTGCGATGTCACTTGCAATCCACACAAACCATGCGTGTTGCCATGGAGACAAGAGCTGTGGTGGTTAAACGATTAAAACTAATTTAATATCATAACATACAGGGTCCTGCAAGTCATCTGTAAGAAAAAGACAAGACCCAGGGATCATGTGACCCTTCAACAGCGATGCAGGTTTAGTCTTTTGCTCTGCTCACTTTGCCACATATTGTATGATCCTGTCAGTAAAACTTAAACCACTCTGCATTGGACCCATCATGAGTGCTAAGGCAGACAAATGGGATCGGAAAAGAGAGATTGAGCAATCGCCAATGAAGAAAAAATTCAGAGATTCCGCCATCTCCAGAGAGGACCTCGAAGATGCTATTGCTAGCGGCATTGAACTAGCACTTAAAGAGCGGCAAAGCACTTTGAATTCGGTTGTGAATTCGGCAGTAAGAGATGCGATGGACTCTGTGCTGATTCCAGCATTGCGCGAACTGCGTGAGGACATACAAGCGACCAACAAGTCTGTTAAAGAACTAAGAGAGGAATTTGAGGCCATAGCTACTGCGGCGAAGCAGACACGTGACTGCGTTGATTCTGTTCAGGCAAGCTGAGGAACAGTACAAAATGATTTGTGGTAGTGCATGAGCATGTAAACATACATATATTGCTGAGTCTTTTGTGGGATTGTGTAGGAAAAGTGTCTAGTGTATAGAGGAGAGTGTGCTGCTACAGGTGGTTTGTACAGGCCCACTCACCTGTGTGTAGCACACTTGAATTGCACAAAAAAGTTCACAGTTTTTTTCTTTGGTGTGGTAAGGTTGGAGGGTGTTTGGTGGTGGGGTGGGGGGGGATGGGGTCCATGTTTCAGGAGGTAGGGGTTTGCATGGGGTTTCAGAGGGGGGCGGGGTGATCTGAGTTCAGGGCTCTCACAGCCTGGAGGAAAAAGCTGTTGAGCAGTCTGGCGGAGCGGGCTCTGATGCTCCGGTACCGTCTTCCTGATGGTAGGAGCTGGAAGAGACTGTGGGAGGGGTGGGTGGGGTCCTTCATAATGCTGTTGGTTTTGCTGGAGCATCATGCGAGGAAAATGTCCAGGATGGATGGGAGAGGGGCACCGATGATCTTTGCCGCCATGTTCACTGTCCGCTGGAGGGTCTTACGGTCAGCAGCACTGCAGTTCCCGTACCAGACAGTGATGCAGCTGGTCAGCACACTCTCAATGGTGCCCCTGTAGAATGTGGTGAGGATGGGTGGAGGGAGACTTGCTCTTTTCAGGCGGCGGGGAAAGTGTAGACGCTGTTGTGCCTTCTTGGAGAGTGACATGGTGTTGGTGGACCAGGTGAGATCCTCCGTGATGTGCACCCCCAGGAATTTAGTGCTGCTGACTCTCTCCACAGTCGAGCTATCGATGGTCAGTGGGGGGTGGTCAATGGAGTTCGTCCTCCTGAAGTCCACCACAACCTCCTTTGTCTTACTCACATTGAGGGACAGATTGTTAGCGCCACACCATTCAGCCAGCTGTGCCACTTCCTCTCTGTAGTGCGTTTCATCGTTGTTGCTGATGAGACCTACCACTGTTGTGTCATCAGCGAACTTGATGATGTGGTTGGAGCTGAACTTGGCAGTGCAGTCGTGGGTCAGCAGCGTGAAGAGCAGCGGGCTGAGCACACAGCCTTGTGGGGCACCTGTGTTCAGTGTGGTAGTGCTCGAGGTGTTGTGGCCGACATGTACTGACTGAGGTCTTCCGGTTAAAAAGTCCAGGATCCATTTACAGAGGGAAGGTGAAGGTGAAGGTTATCTGGTGAAGGACTGCATCTCCTTTTGATTGACAGCGATTTTGTACTATAAAAATTTGCTGAAGCACAGTTGCCAAGTCCGCGTATTATACGCGACTTTGGGCTTCTTTTTTTGTAAAGTTGCGGGAAAAAATCCCTGGTCGTGGGTTGCGTTGTTTTGGGCTTATTTAAAAAAATATGGTTGCTTGTTAGGGAAATCTGACAAGCAACTTTGTTTCTTTATTTATGTTCGCCGTATTCTCCAATGCATTGATTGACACACTGTCTGCTCACAGTTAATAGCCATCCAGTGCAATAATATAAGAGCCGTAGAGTAATTTACCATATGTTCCGCCCCTCATTGGAGAAAAATCACATTCAAAAAGAAGGTGAGTGACGCTGTAATCCAAGCGATGATAGAAGTAGACGTAGAGGAGTGGGAGGACTTTCTTTTAGCCTATTTTTTTACAATGTTCTTGTAATGTATTAATTATCACGGGCTATAATAAAAAACAAGTAGTAATACTGAGTAAATACATTTGGTTCGAATAGCCTGGTATGGCAAGATGTCTTAAAATGTATTTCTTTTTTTAACATTTAAACTTAGACCACATTATTAGATTACCTTTTGACTTCATGAATACATATAAATGACAGCTTAATGATTTAAAAATATATATTTTTAATATTTTTAATAATATTATATAATATTTTATTTTTTTAATATAATATATAATTTAATATAATATTTTATATAAATGTCTATAATATTTATGTGGCATTTTTTATTTTTTATTTATTTGATAGTTATGTATTCATTATTTTATTTTAAATGGAAGAAAAACCTGTTTTTGACCACAAAATAAAGCACGTTCCCTCTGTACATGGCTGCGGGTATGAGCAGTTTTGTGGTGCTTGGAATTCTTTATAATTAATAAAAAAATTGTTTCCTACTTATTTCTATTGTGCATTTTCGTTGAGGTTTATATGTTTGATTGCACTTACTGGTAATTAGAATTATTTGCGCCTCAGCTAAGAACGAGCCTGTGTGATTGTGCGAAGTGTTTAGTTTCGTATCCAGCAATTAGTAGTCCTTTAAAGTTATTGGCTGTGCTGAGGCTGAGCAGAAGCTGGCCTCAGCTGTTTTCACTCTAGTCTCCTAGACTGGAAGCCTCTGCGGAAGCGTTCAGCCATCGTGCTCAGCCTCCTCGTGTGAAGACCAAGGAGTGTAAAGACGGACGACTTTTCCTGCGCGACTTTAACCGAGCAACGACACCGAGCACACACTTAAATATAATTTCTATCTTCCCTCACACACTCTCCTTCCCTATCCTCTATCCCTCCACCTCTATTATGTGTTTCCAAACCATTCCGGTTCTCTCTCAACCACTCTCTAAAAACACACGCAGACGGCAACGTAATCCTTCTAACCTGCGCCCTATCGCTACATCTTCTACTACACCTCTTTCTTTCTCTGTGGGTCTTTGGAATTGCCAGTCAGCTGTCAACAAAGCTGACTTCATTTCTGCTTTTTCCTTACAATCCACACTCAGCATCTTGGGCTTGACTGAGACCTGGATTCGTCCAGAAGACTCAGCTACCCCGGCTGCTCTCTCTCACAATTTCTCTTTCTCTCACACCCCAAGGCAAGTTGGTCTGCTCATTTCAAACAATTGGAAATACTCAACCCACTCTCCCCTAGGCAATCACAACTCATTTGAATCTCATGCGATTACTGTAACAGCTCCTATAAAACTCCAGATAGTAGTAATCTACCGTCCCCCTGGCCAAATTCTAGCCACCTTCCTAGAGGAGCTGGACGGCCTGCTGTCCTCTTTCATGGAGGATGGCACTCCACTCTTAGTTTTTGGCACCTAGACAGGCCTTATGCTACAGACTTCCATTCACTCCTAGCTTCATTTGATCTCAAACGCCTTACCACTACTAGCACGCACAAATCAGGCAACCAACTTGATTTAATTTACACACGCAACTGTACTACATATAACATTCTGTTACAACCACTACATATCTCTGACCATTTCTTCATTACATTTACCTTACATTTTGCTACCCGGGTGCCACCATCTCCCTTACCAGTTACTTTCAGACGTAACCTACGCTCCCTTTCCCCCTCCCTTCTTTCCTCTGTAGTATCCTCCTCTCTTCCCTCACCTACCCATTTCACATCTCTGGATGTGAATGCAGCTACTGACACTTTATGCTCTACCTTAACCTCTTGTCTAGACGACATTTGTCCTCTCTCCTCCAGGCCAGTACGGGCTGACCCTTCTAACCCCTGGTTATCCGATGTTCTTCGTGAGCATCGGACCAAACTCAGAGCGGCAGAGAGAAAATGGCGCAAATCAAACGATCCGTCGGACCGTTACATCACTACATCACTGGGACCCATCATACAGGCACATGGCTTCTCCTACCATTGCTACGCCGATGACACACAGCTCTATCTCTCTTTTCAACCAGATGATTCAACGGTAGCTGCACGGATCTCAGGCTGCCTGGCGGACATCTCGGCATGGATGAAAGAGCATCACCTACAGCTCAACCTGGCAAAGACTGAGCTTCTTGTCGTCCCTGCCACTCCGACTCTACAGCATGACTTCTCGATTCAGTTAGGCACATCAATAATTACCCCATCAACTTCGGTCAGAAATCTTGGTGTAATCTTTGATGACCAGCTGACCTTCAAAGAGCACATTGCAAAGACTGCTCGATCTTGCAGGTTTGCGCTACACAACATCAGAAAAATCAGGCCCTTTCTGACAGAGCATGCTGCACAACTTCTTGCCCAGGCCCTTGTCGTTTCTAGGCTGGACTACTGCAATGCTCTTCTGGCTGGACTTCCATCAAACACAATCAAACCTCTACAAATGATTCAGAATGTAGCGGCACGACTGGTCTTCAACGAGCCCAAAAGAACCCATGTTACACCTCTCTTCATCTCATTGCACTGGCTACCAGTGGCAGCTCGCATCAAGTTCAAGACACTGATGCTTGCATACAGAACGACCACAGGCTCAGCACCCTCCTACTTCCACTCACTATTACGAATCTACATCCCCTCCAGAAGTCTGAGATCTGCTAGTGAGCGACGCCTTGTGGTACCATCACAGAGAGGCTCAAAATCACTCTCCAGAACATTCTCATTCACCATTCCTGGATGGTGGAATAATCTTCACACCCCTATCCGGAATGCTGGATCCCTGTCAATCTTCAAGCAACAACCAACAACTGAAAACTCATCTCTTTCGGCACTACTTGACTTCATCCTAAACTTGTTCTAAAAAAAACAAAAAAACTTTCCCTTTATCTTTCTCTCTTTCCCTTGCTAGCTTGTACTTATTTGAACAATGACTGAGACTTGGTGTTACGAGCACTTCCTCTGTCTGATTGCCTCTTCAAGATGAATCGCTTTATGTATTCCCCAATTGTAAGTCGCTTTGGATAAAAGCGTCTGCCAAATGACTAAATGTAAATGTAAATGTAAAAACAAATATTGCCACATTGGTGGCTCAAGAAGGTGTAATTGTTCAAATAACACATTGTTTCATTTTAAAATATATAAAAAAAATTGTAACCAAGTGTTTTTCAAGTGTAATATTTCTGTAAAGGCTAGGGACAGAAAAATTGACATTTCCATAGAATGACCCCTATATATTTTAGGCTATAAATATGTGGCTCATTTATTGGTAATAAATAATTGATAAATAATTTTGAAGATAATAAATCATCAAAAAATATTGGGCTTGTTTTGGGCTTGTTTTTGATGCTGCGGTTGCTTATTTGGAGACTGAAGTCTGAACTTCAAGTCCTGTATTCAGATGAGGACTTGCAGGGTAACAGGGGAAAGCTGTGTGATTACTTGGTGTTCCTTAAAGACATGGAGTTGGACAGTGCAATGCCTCAGCTTTACAAACTGTTCTCATTAGTGGCAACAATTGGAGCTACATCTGCAGGTGTAGAAAGGAGCTTCTCCTGTTTAAAGCGGCTCAAGTCCTACACCCGTAACACAATGGGCCAAGGCCGTTTAAGCAGCCTCGTTCTGCTGGCCATTGAGAGGACACTGGTCAAGTCACTGGAAAAGATGCCTAGTTGGTACGACAGGGTCACAGAGCATTTTCTTGAAAAGGAACATAGGGCAGAATTTACGTATAAATAAATGGACAATTTTTATGATGTAGGCCGAAAATGAGCTTCCCCTCTTTGAAAGACCAGCAGCCGCCACTGGTTTGAATGTATCAGAATTGTTAATCATCAATGACAAATTATATAAATTACGGTTCCTAAAAAATTTGCTGAGATTATCTCAGTACCGTATCTACTTGGTTTGCATCTGTTTCTCCAGTATGACGATTTAATCGGTCTTTATTGTACGGCTCTGTACACTTTCAGTTCACTGCTCAATGCAAGGATACCTTCAAAATGGTGCCTCGGTGACGTCACACATAATAAACGCACGACAAAGACCGATTGCTAACTCCCTAAGGAAACCTAAAACACCCTAGCACCCCTAGTGGTAAGGAAGAAAACTGCCCACAAAATTCTTGTTAACAGGCTCATGTCTGTTACACCTCAAATATGGCTCGTGAGATCCATTTTCCTGCAGTGATCCACTCACCCACCTGTGATTTTCTAATGATCCTGAAGTCATGCTCAGGTGTGTTTGATTAAGGTTAGAACTAAACTCTGCAGGAAAGTGTATCTTGTGAGACAGATTTGAGGATTCCTGGCCTATATGAAGCAACAGGTTCTGAAAAGGTCTCTTTTGGTTTGAGCCATTCCAGTTCAATTGAGTGGCTAAAGAATGGCTAGTCAATGTTGTTTGTATTCCCCTAGTTGCATTACAGGGCTGCCTACACAAAACCTGCATGGGCCCAAAGGATACAAAAGCTGCTCTGGGCCCGAACGGGCTGGCCCTCACTGGGCCATCATGGGATTCATTTGGGCAGTCCGCTAGTGTGGCCTGCTCACAGAGGGCCTGCAGTGAGCCCAAAGCTGTGGGCCTCACCTGGGCAAGCCTGCATTGGGCCTGTTTCGGTTTGGTGTGGGCTGGCCCTAGCCCACTGTGCCCGCAAAAAGCCAGCATGTGCCCCGCAAGGACATGTTTGCAGGGTTGTTACGTTCCCCTAAGCGTCTAGGGCTCAGAAGGGGAAGTAACAGAGTAAAAAAAAAAGTAACAAGATAATGAACAGCGAGAACACACTTCAATCATCTGTCCCAGAGTGAAGATGACACCAGCTGATATAGATATACAAAAATAATTTTATTTACAAGACAGGAAAGAATATAATATAAATGGGAGCAAAGGCTCAGGGGAGAGCAAGGCCTAAAATAAGAAACAAAAGAGTTCACTAACTAATTTAAGAAGGAGCTCTAACTAACCTTAAATAAAATAAAATAAAATAAAATAAATATACAGCCAACTTCCCTCACCTCCCTTGCTGTACAAAAACAGAGGCAAAAAGCAGTATAAAAAGAAAAAGGCCCTCTCCCCCTACAGCATCCCGCTTAACACACAGACTAGTTTTAAAATCACTCAGAACAAAAGAGCCACAATACCTTTTACTAAACAATATGCATCAACAGTTAATGCTGAAACTTAATTAGCCACTGCTAATACAACTATTGTCTCTGCATGAAAACCGAGCACAAAGTTCAGTCTGGAGCAGGGGAGAAGTGTGTCTCCTAGCAAACTCTGAACTGCCCCAATATCCTCATACCCTGCGTCCCAATGTTCACACTATCCATCCTAAGTAGTAAGTGAGATTACAATAAGTGTGTCCCAAAGCATAGTATGTTGAAAAGAGTATGCCAAAAGTCCCCGGATGATCTACTATTTCAGGTCGATTTTTGAAGTGTGGCTCTGTGATAAACGCGTTAGAAAAACTACAAACGTGGCAGATGCGCGCGATCGACTGTTGGTAGAGAGGTTTACCAAAAGGGGTTTGAGTTACTAATAATAAACATTTAACCTGGTAAAAAAATATATATTTATTGTTATCCGTGTTATATTTCATCTGCAACAGCAATGTGAACTTTTATAAACATCCATCGTTAACTTTTAAATGCATCATAATGCAGAAAATATAAGCAGACTTCTCCGCATGAAAGACCCGTGACTGGCAAATCAACGAGAAGGGTCTGGCTGCAGACATGCACTTGCATTTTCAGACTTGCACTCTCAGACTTGCACTTTCAGACACCTGCACTTCCGCAAGTGACGTCACTTGCAGTCTTTTTGTATTTTATTTTATTTATTAAGTATTTTTTAAATTGAATCTCTCAAAATTTTACACAAGTATCCAGGTGGTGAAGACAAGAAAAAAGAAACTAAATTACGAAGTCGCTTGCAATTGCTACTTGCACTCTTCGCTGCCTGCAATGTCACTTGCAATCCACACAAACCGTGCGTGTTGCCATGGAGACAAGAGCTGTGGTGGTTAAACGATTAAAACTAATTTAATATCATAACATACAGGGTCCTGCAAGTCATCTGTAAGAAAAAGACAAGACCCAGGGATCACGTGACCCTTCGACGGCGATGCAGGCTTAGTCTTTCGCTCTGCTCACTTTGCCACATATTGTATGATCCTGTCAGTAAAACTTAAACCACTCTGCATTGGACCCATCACGAGTGCTAAGGCAGACAAATGGGATCGGAAAAGAGAGATTGAGCAATCGCCAATGAAGAAAAAATTCAGAGATTCTGCCATCTCCAGAGAGGACCTCGAAGATGCTATTGCTAGCGGCATTGAACTAGCACTTAAAGAGCGGCAAAGCACTTTGAATTCGGTTGTGAATTCAGCAGTAAGAGATGCGATGGACTCTGTGCTGATTCCAGCATTGCGCGAACTGCGTGAGGACATACAAGCGACCAACAAGTCTGTTAAAGAGCTAAGAGAGGAATTTGAGGCCATAGCTACTGCGGCGAAGCAGACACGTGACTGCGTTGATTCTGTTCAGGCAGCAGCGCGTGAGGATAGGAGGACAGTCACAGACTTAAAAAAATCAGCTGGAGCGACTCACCGAGAAGATGACGGATATTGAGGACAGGTGCAGAAGGAACAATGTGAGGCTGGTGGGGTTACCAGAGGGGGCGGAGGGTCCCGACGCAGCTGGTTTCCTCAGAGTTAATCTTTCCAAGTGGATTCCTTCCTTGAGGGGCCGTGACATTGAGATTGACCGGGCGCACCGCGTGTATGACGGAGGGAGGGGCTCCGATCGGCCGCGCACTCTCATCTTCCATGTACTAAGATGGCATGACAGATCAGATATCCTGAAAGGTGCCAGGCAGGCTTATCTGGTGAAATGCGCACAGAACATTGTCACACTGCTATTTTTTCCCGACTTTAGTCCAGCTACAGCGATCAGGAGAAAGGCATTTGGTCCGGTTTAGAAGAAGATGACAGCACTTGGTCTCCAGCCCTTCCTCATCTATCCGGCGGCAATTAAACTACGGCACAAGGGTGAGCAGAGAAGCTTCAATTCTCCTCAGAAAGCGGAGGATTTTGTCAGCTCCCTGTCTCAGCGGAGAACGTATGCCGCGGCTCTACGGGGGACGATGGGGGAAAAGCGGCCGCTGTCTCTCTGGCCCGGCGGGAGGGGCTTGGTGGCCGGGACGGACATGGTCCTAGCTGCCCAGTGAGGGAGGATGGCAGGGTGGACATGGACGCTTGCTAAACCTATTTTTTGCTTTTTCTTCTCTCCTCTCTTCTACTGGGATATTGTCCCTATATATCCGGTAAAACGATCTCTTTGCTGGTAAGACTGACACTCCTTTTTTCTTTTTTGGAGGGGACTAATGGAGAGTAGGTTTAATTAAAAATATATATATGTATATATTATTATTATTTTTTTGGCTGTGTGAGCATTTCGGGAGACATGTCTTGCATTGGAGTGGATCGGTCACGAACCATCACTATTTTTTGTTGCTCAGTCAGACCTATGTTCTCGGTAATGTGCGGTCTGAGTTGTTCCTTGTTTATGGTTGTCAGTTGTTCATGTTTTTATGTTGTTTTTGTTTTTTACAACAGACATTTATACTTCTATTTATTTTACCTTATTTCTAAATGGATTTTTCATCTAGGAGGTTTGGTATCTAAAATGCACATCAGCGTTTACATGTTATTTACAGAATGGAAGTGCTTCTGCTTTTTTTTTTTTATTGAATACAATCTTGGGATTATGAATATTCAATGCATACTCTAAATATTTTATCACTGAATGTGAATGGTTTAAATTCTGCTGTTAAACGAACCCGTGTGTTAGAATATTTACACCGTAAATCTATTTCCTGTGCCCTAATTCAAGAGACACATTTAAAACAATCTGACGTGGCACGTTTCCAGAATAAGTATTATAAATTAGCAGCTTTTTCCAGCGCTCAAAATAAAACTAAGGGGGTGCTTATCCTTGTTAACTGGAAGTTAAATTTAACGATTGAACACCTTGGTAGTGATGAGAAGGGTAGATTTGTTTTTATCCGATGCAAAATATATAATAATAGGTTAGCATTGGTCTCTATTTATGGTCCGAATGAGACAGACAGTGCATTCCTTACACAGATTTCCAAAACTCTACTTGAGGAGATTGATTGCCCTCTAGTGGTGGGTGGTGATTTTAATGCTGTCATAAATCCTGCTTTAGATAAATCTCAATCTGATACAACAGCCACTGAGCTTAACTTAATCGATCTTTGGAGAATTCAGAATATTAAAGCTAAGGACTTCACTTTTTTTTCTAATAGACACAAGACTTTCTCTAGGATAGACTACATATTTCTCAGCCCATCTTTAATTTAATCTAATTCCTCCATCTCTATATTACCAATTTTATTATCTGATCATTCTGCTGTGTTGTGCAGTGTTCCTCTTTCCGATATTAAAGCCAAGTCCCCTAGATGGGGCTTTAACATGTCATTATTAAGTAATCAGACTTTCATTACTTCTCTAAAAGAATATATTAAGGAATTTCTTTAAATTAATATGCCCTCTGATGTGGATCCTCAAATACTGTGGGAAACGACTAAGTGTGCTATACGAGGTTTCTGTATATTTTTCTCTTCTACTCTTGCCAAAGCGAAAACTCACCAGTTTACACAATTAGAAAATAAAATCCAATCATTACAAAACCTACAAAAACAACATTTTACTGAGCAACAGGCTACACAGCTGTCCTCTTTAAAAGAAGAATATGATTTACTTTCACACTCAAAGGCGGAATTTATTTTACATAGGACTAGGCAAAAATATTATTTTGAATCAGAGAGACCTAGTCATTTATTGGACCTTAGGTTGAAAGAATGCGAGTCTAAGGCATATATTAGCGCAATAAAATCATCGGATGATCAGGTCACCACGAATCCTGTGGCAATTAATGACATATTTAAATGTTTTTTACACAAATCTGTATAAAGCCGAAACAGATTTTGATTAACCAATTTGTAAGCAGTATTTAGATAAATTGGAACTGCCTCGGATCTCACAGACAGATAAAGAATCCTTGGAGGCTCCATTAAGTTTGGAGGAACTCCACGTCTCTCTAAAAAGCCTTCAAAAGGGCAAATCGCCGGGTCTAGACGGTCTCCCCCTGAATTATATTTAGAAATTTGGGATTTGGTAGGGATACTTATGCTTAACTCATTTAATTTTGCAATTGAACATGGGGTATTTCATAGAGATCAAAAAAGTTCACTGATTTCATTACTTCTTAAAAAAGGGAAAGATCCATTAGATTGTTCCAGCTACAGACCGATTTTGCTTATCCCGTGTGTTCTAAAAATCTATGCTAAAGTTTTTGCTTCTCTTATGGAGAAGGTAATTCATAGTCTGATCAAGGAGGACCAAACTGGTTTCATCAAGGGGTGCAATGAATCTGACAATATGCGTCGACTACTTCATTCTTGACTTTGCAGACTCCCACCCAGCCCCTTGTGCGGTCTTTTCACTTGATGCAGAAAAAGCCTTTGACAGGCTAGAGCGGAATTATATGTGGGCAGTTCTGCAATGTTTCGGCTTCAGTGAACACTTCATTTCTATGATTAAGACATTATACCACTCACCTGCAGCATCAGTCATAACTGGTAATATTATTTCCCCCTCATTCCCTTTGCAGCGGGGAACGAGGCAGGGATGTCCGCTTTCCCCCTTATTGTTTTGTCTATCTCTTGAACCCTTAGCGCAAGCCATCAGGAAATCTGAAGTATCGATTAAGATTCATGATCATAATCATAGTATTTCATTATACCCTGATGATATTATTCTATATTTAGACCACTTTGATGTTTCAGTCTCTAGTATAATTAAGGAATTTGATCATTTTAGTAGCCTATCAGGATATAAAATAAATTGGAGCAAATCTGCTTTAATGCCAATTAACAATGTTAAGGTTAATTCTTCTATTCCCTCATTTATCCCTATTAAGGAATCTTTCATCTATTTGGGCATTACCATATATAAAAACATTCATAAGATTGCCAGTGACAATTTTAATAACATTTTAGTTAAGGTCAAAAATGACATTCAAAGATGGAAGAATCTTAAAGTCTCTCTCCAAGGAAGAATCTCCACTGTTAAGATGTTTTTTTCTCTATGCTACCACTTTCTCCCCCTCCAGGTTACTTTAAGGAGATCAACTCCATAATTTCTAAGTTTATCTGGAATGATAAATGTCCCAGAATTAAACTTACTACATTACAACATCCTAATAGCGCAGGAGGACTGGCTGTACCAAATTTTGAATTATATTATTGGTCGTTCCAGCTTAAGGCTTTTCATAATTGGGTTCAGAATCAGAATCAGAAAGAGCTTTATTGCCAAGTGTGTTTGCACACACAAGGAATTTGTCTTGGTGTTAGGAGCTTCCAGTACAGAAACAATACAGTACAAACAGACAACAGTGCAAACAGAGACAACATATAATTAAGGTAAAAATATACAAATAAAAATATACAGAAAGAAAAATGTCCATAGACAGAACTGTGAATGTGCATGTGTCCTATGTACAGATGAAGGTTTGATGAGTTATTTACAGATGTACAGTACCGGGGTGTGTTATGTGTTGTTCAGGTGGGATACGGCCTGGGGGAAAAAACTATTCTTGTGTCTGGCTTTTTTTGTGCTCAGTGATCTGTAGCGCCGGCCAGAGGGCAGCAGTTCAAAGAGAGAGTGAGCTGGGTGTGAGGGGTCCAGAGTGACTTTCTTAGCCCTTTTCCTCACTCTGGAGGTGTAAAGTTCTTGGAGGCTGGGCAGAGGGGCACCGATAATCCTCTCAGCAGTCCTGACTGTCCGTTGTAGTCTTCTGATGTCTGTTTTGGTAGCTGAACCAAACCAAACAGTTATAGAAGAACATAGGACAGACTCGATGATGGCAGTGTAGAACTGTATCAGCAGCTCCTGAGGCAGGTTGAACTTCCTTAGCTGGCGTAGGAAATACAGCCTCTGCTGGGCCTTTTTCGCGATAGAGTCAATGTGATTGTCCCACTTCAGGTCCTGAGAGATGGTGGTTCCCAGGAACCTGAATGACTCCACTGCAGTCACAGTGCTGTTCGTGATGGTGAGTGGGGGGAGAGCAGGGGGATTCCTTCTGAAGTCCACTATCATCTCCACAGTTTTGAGAATGTTTAGCTCCAGGTTGTTAAGACTGCACCAGACAGCCAGCTGCTCAACCTCCTGTCTGTAAGCAGACTCGTCACCATCCTTGATGAGGCCGATGACTGTAGTGTCATCTGCAAACTTCAGGAGCTTGACAGAGGGGTCCTTTGAAGTGCAGTCATTCCTGTAGAGGGAGAAGAGCAGTGGGGCGAGAACGCAACCCTGAGGGGCGCCAGTGCTGATGATGAGAGTCCTGGATGTGAGTTTGCCCAGCCTCACTAGCTGCTGCCTGTCTGTCAGGAAGCTGGTGATCCACTGACAGATGGAGGTGGGCACAGAGAGCTGTGTCAGTTTGTCTGAGAGAAGGTCAGGCATGATGGTAATGAAGGCCGAGCTGAAGTCCACAAATAAGATCCTTGCGTAATTCCCAGGTTTGTCGAGGTGTTGCAGGATGTAATGCAGTCCCCATATTGACAGCGTCATCCACAGACCTGTTTGCTCTGTAGGCAAACTGAAGAGGATCCAACAAGGGTCTAGTGATGTCCTTCAGGTAGGCCAGGACCAGTCTCTCAAGTGACTTCATGACCACAGACGTGAGTGCGACAGGTCTGTAGTCATTAAGTCCAGTGATTTTGGGCTTTTTGGGTACGGGAATGATGGTTAGCGTTTGAAGCAGCAGGGAACTTCACACAGCTCCAGAGATCTGTTGAAGATCCTTGTAAAGATGGGGCCAGTTGGTCACACAGACTTTAGACAGCAGGTGCAGATATACCGTCTGGTCCTGAAGCTTTCCTAGATTTCTGTTTTCTGAAGACCCGGTTCACATCCTCTACACAGACTTTAAACGCAGGTAGAGTGTGGGGGATGAGGAGGTGGGGTTGCAGGGTGGTAGGTGAATGTGTGAAGTGCAGATCAGAGCGGGTGCTGGTGTCAATCTGGCCTTTTCAAATCGACAGTAAAACACATTGAGATCGTCAGCCAGTTGTTGATTCTCCACAGACTGTGGGGGTGGTGTCTTGTACATGGTAATGTTCCTCAGACCAGTCCATACTGACGCCGGATCATTTGCTGAAAGTTTCTTTCTTCAACTTCTCAGAGTATTCTTTTTAGCCACTCTGATCTCCTTTGTAAGTCTGTTCCTCGCCTGGTTATACAATATTTTATCCCCACTTCTGTAAGCGTCCTCTTTGGCCTGACGAAGCTGTTTGAGTTTCCCAGTAAACCACGGTTTATCATTATTGAATGATAAGAATGTCCTGGTGGGGATGCATATATCCTCACAGAAACTGATATATGAAGTTACAGTCTCTGTGAGCTCGTCCAGAATCGGTGGCAGTAGCTTCAAAAACACTCCAATCAGTGAGGTCAAAACAAGCTTTTAAATCTTGCTCTGCTTCATTAGTCCATCTTTTAACAGTTCTTAATACAGGCTTAGAAGATTTACATTTTTGCCTGTAGGTTGGTATGAGATGAACCAAACAGTGATCGGAGAGCCCCAGAGCTGCCCGTGGGACAGAGTGATATGCATCTTTAATTATTGTGTAACAGTGATCCAATATATTACTGTCTCTGGTGGGACATGTAACGTGCTGTCTGTATTTTGGCAGTTCGCAGGAGAGATTTGCCTTATTAAAATCTCCAAGAATGATTAAAAGAGAGTCCGGGTACCTTTGCTCCGTTTCATACCTGTTGCATCGCGGCGCTCACGCACGCGTCCGGAGGCACGTACACATTCATGAGAATGAAAGAGGAAAACTCTCGGGGTGAATAGAACGGTTTACAGTTTATGAAGAGGGCCTCCAAATTAGGAGAACACATCTTCTTCAGAGATGTTACATCTGAACACCAACCTTCATTTATGTAGAAACATAGTCCACCACCTCTCGTTTTCCCCGTTAGCTCCGTGATGCGATCTGATCTGAACAGCTGATAAAGTGTATGTGGCGTTCCGTGGGCATCTTCTATTTCCTCTCATCCTATGCGGGACTGGATTGCACCATCTGCTGGTCGGCCATCTGTTTCCTTAATATATAATAAAATTATTGATTGCATTACAAAACCTCTTTCTATTAAAACTATTTGGAATAGGGAATTACCTGACCTTAATTTATCTGTCGACTGGGAGAGAGTGTGGTCTAATCTCAGTTTAACATCTAAAAATCTGGCTCATCGTCTTATTCACTTCAAAGTCATTCATAGGGCATACATAACTCCTTACAAAAGATTTAAAATGAAACTACAGTCAAATTTGAACTGCCATATATGTAAGACTACATCATCAACACTTTTCTGCATATGTTTTGGGAATGTCCTGTCATCATCAGTCTATGGACACATGCAAACCTGGTTTTGTCATCATTACTGCGAATTGGTTGGTCTGTTAACCCAAGTTTGTGTCTTCTTAATGATGATTCTGGTCTCTGTATTAATTCAATGCAAAAGAGAATGTTGTTTGCTGGTTTTACAGCTGTGAAGAAGACAATAAACCCAGAACTGGTTTACACCACACATGTGTAGAAAAACATATTGATCCGTAGCCTCCTGCAAATAGTGTCATGTGAATGTACAACGGCGCGAGTCGGTGGGGCCAGGCCTTCGACCATTGATGCTTGGCAGTGTTTTTTGTTGAATATACGTGATTGTATAAAGGAGTGACTTTTGTGTTTTTATTGTCCTTCCCTCTCCTCCCTCCCTTTTGATTGGACCTTGAGATGTTGATAGTGTCTGTTGTTTTGTTTTGTATAATTTTGGATGCTATGATGTGTTATGTGTGAAAAAAAAAAAAAAAATTGTTGATAACAAAAAAAAAAGACAAGACCCATAATCCGTGGCCACAGAACAGCAGAATATGAACGCAAAGCTCTCAAGATCAAATTCGATATATAGTTTATTAATTTAATATACTACAAGGCAAGCATATGGCCATGAACGAGCAAACTTTCACTTTTCCTCCCATACAGCAAAACGCTTAATGTGGCATAATAACGGACTAAGATGATAAAGACCAATTCAGTATTTCTTATTGATATGCAAACTAGGCTATACAGACTATATTCTGGGCTCACCTGCTTATTAATTATGTTTTAATAATGAAGAGGAGCGTATTTGGTCTTAATAATCTCAGTCCGTTATGCCACGTTTTGCGGTATGGGAGGAAAAACACTATATACATATACATTAAATTAATAAACTGTATATTGAATGTGATCTTTTAATACAACTATCTTAACACATTATGCCATATTAAGTGTTTATATTTTTTTCTATGGCAGGTTTAAAAAAGCGCTTTGCGTTCA